>BJCM01171352.1:0-13555 GCA_018326385.1 Flaveria bidentis | reverse complement strand
CTTATAAGTTGTTCTTTCTCACACACAATCTATTTAGAAAACCCATTTTCTAAAATGGTGTATTTATTTGACTATTGTTGACTTTGACTGTGTTGATAATATAGACTATCTTGTACAGCTCCAACAATACTCCCCTTTAGTCTATTATCATCAACATTTTCAAACGAAATCAGCACCGAGAAGTCAACAGTTTGAATCTTTCTGAATCTGATGAGATAGACTATTCATCTCATAAACTCCCCCTATTTTTATGATCCCCCTTTTCGAGTGCATCATTTGTAAAGATATTGGAACATCTTTCCTAAATCTCTAATCTTGAGTGCTTCAGAAGATGTAGGAGGAGGATTCCTAGCTCGGTATCTTCTACAACCTTGTGGAATAGGTTCTCTAATCAGGTACACTGCTAAACAGATGATCGGTCATCACTTACATCAAAAATCTGTATTCACAAACACAATCTCGAAATTTATAACTAGATCATTTCATTTTAACAAAATAAACTCGTGTTTATCTGTGTGTGAAAACAAGCGAACCCGTGTTCGTTTGTGCGCAATTTCTATGAAATGCATGAAAAATAATAAAATGTAATAGCATAATATGGAATACCTAAAACAATTTTGAAATGAGATTTTATTATTATTTTTTATTATATACATTTATTATAACATTTTTTATCTATTAATTTTTTTATAACTGCGAACTAAATCGATCATGAGATCACATCCTCAAGATATACTTAGCACAAAGATGAAATTATTCATCGACAAGCAATAAGATCACACTGATAACTAAATCTAATCACAGTCTTTGAATGATTTTGAAATTCTCAAACAGATCAATAACGATTGCTAATATGTTTGTCCACTTAAACCCATGCCCTATATTTTTCAACAAGCAGGAGATGATTTGTTAAAGTTCGATTAAATACTTGAGAATCCTAAGACCCCATAATCATGTGGCAAAAACCCTCACCCAACCTCAGGATTTCTTGAATTTTGTTATGATCTTTATAGAACAAGGCTTGTGCATTAGTATGTAAGTGATTATCAACAGAATATTGTATTTTGTGATGGATTCATCGTTTAGATGATTTGACACAACTTAGACCAAAATGGTAAAAGCTCCAGGTCTATACTCACGTATAACAAAGGAGATGACCATTTAATCATGTGCCGATGAGAGCTCCAAGTCAATACTATCATACAGCAAAAGAGATCATCACTCCAGGTCAGTACTTCCATACAACAGAGGAGATTAGCACAAACACAAGATACATAAATACACCAAACATGGCTCAAAGATATGGATTATATGATTTGTATCATGGTGGGTGAAAGATCAATTCTCAATCCAATTTTTGTTGGGACTTAATTTTCATGCAGACCAAAATGATTGCGTAAATCCAGACATCCTTAAGCATATATTTTAATTTAAATCATTATGTTGTTGACTACTTTATTCTTCAGATTGAGTCTACCAAGTATGTCATTAAAGAATCTGTTTGTTTTTCTATTATTTGCAATTAAAAATAAGATGTAAATCAGATAACAACATCAGTTACTATTATTTCTAATTTTAAAATACAAGTCATGCAAGAACAAGCATATCAAGAAGATATACAATCATTTCCCATCATCTCAAATCAAGTTCCCAGTTCTCTTTTCATTTTTATTTACTATAGTTCTTTTTTCATATTTATTTACTATACTCTCCCCTAATATGAAGATAAGAAAAAAAATATCAAAAAATATGCAGTGATTATGAAGTTAGAACTGTGATTGTGCAGATAAAAATCTAGATTGTGGATAAAATACCATGACCTTAACCTGTTTGTTGCACCCCAAATTTGAATTAAGAGTTTTTCATCCAACTGTTCAAAGATGTGTGCTTTTTACCTCTTGAACCAAAGAAGCAACCCGTGTTGATTTTACCGTCTGGAACATTCTTTGTAGACTTACATCCGGAGAAGCAATTTGGTTTTCATTTACCATTCGAAGCAAGTTTTTGAGGGCACTTCTTTACCACATGACATTTTCCACACTCAAAGAAAGCCTTGAAAGGCTTTTGATTCTTTCTAATCCTGTGTTGTGCAGGTGGGGATGAGGATTGCTTTCAGCTTGTAGCAATTTGTTGCTTCTTCTCAACTCTTTTACAAGGTTAAGATTTGATAGACATAGATGGATATTATTTTGTTGAGTTTTGTATGGATGGATGGCTTGTTTTGAAGTTAGAAAAAAGATCCGTATTGGTCTTGATTTAGCTTTTGGAAGCTTTTCAGACTTGACAATGCCATGAGATATCTTTATCTGTGAGGAACCAACACGCTTCTCTATGTTTGATTCATCATCTGAGCTTATCCATTCTCGTATACACATAACTTTCTCCAACGGATCTTGATTGACACCTCCTATTGTGTCAGCTTTGGTTATAGGATTCTGATTGCCTGACGATTCGACAACTGTTCCTTCCTTGACAAACCTGACAAGAACAAATGATGAAATGTTACCTGTTTTGAATTTGTTGAAGAAGATTAGAGAAGCAACTGATATTGATTTTCGAACACCAGAGGTGGAACACCAGAAATCTTACCTGCACATCTCTAACCTCTTTAAGATTAATGTTGCTTAAACCTACATTTAAACTATTAGTTTCTACAGCTTCAATCAAATCACTAGACGGATGAGGTTGAGGCATAGGATAGTAACAATGGGTTCTAGGAGGAGGATAGACCTATGGATTTTCACCACAACCCACTCTTGTTTTAATCCTAGCTCCCCTTTGTTTACACAGTAGCTCTTCCTATGTCATTCCGGATATGGTCCATCTATGAAACTTTGTTTAAAGCTTGCTTGTTTTAAATTCAACCAAGGTGACTCTTTTTTTAAAAGATTAATTTTATCATTTCTTTCAAGAATAGTTCGTTTTAAATGATCATTTTTTTTAAAGCTTCATTTAATTTTATGAAATATTTGGCTTCATTCTTTTTATGTTCTGCGTTTGAGATTGTTAATTACTTTTGGTTATTTAAAAGTAACCTATTAGCTTTATACACACCAAATAAACGAATTTCGCAAGCAGAAGAACACATATCTTAAATTGTCTCATATGGAAGATCCAGGATGAGTCTTTCAGCAGTAAGAGATTTCTCCGAGTTGCAAACTGTGGTATTTCACTTCCATTCCTCTTCCTTCTCAGCATCACAAACATCATCATTCAACTCAGCTCCACCTTTACCAATTGATGGTTGCTTAAGGTCCCTTTGTGCCTTTTCAATTATAGGTTTCGGTAAACCTTTGGAATTGGTGCTAAAATTTGATCTCTCTTCTGGTTTCTCTTTGAGTTTTAAGTGATCTTTGGAGTTAGATATGTCGCTTTACAATACTCATGACGTTTGATATCCAACTCCATTTCTTTCAGTTTGTTGATCACCTCCATTAGTTTGTAATCCTGAAAGCCTTTATCTCGTTTGATCGACTTGCCGTGTGAGCTCCATTATGATGGGAGGGAAACAAGCAATCTCAGAACTTGTTCATTATTTCTTAATTGGGCATTAAACTTCTTCAGATTGTTTGCCACCAACAGAAAATGATCAACAAAATCGGATATCCTTTCATTCTTTAAAGCTACAAAATTATCAAACCGACATTGTGTAATTGTGAGATTATCAGATTCAAAGGATTTTGTAAGGTTTGATATAAAGCTGATGCAAACCAACACCCAAAGTCTCCCCTGTATTCATGCACAAGTGTACTGAAGTGGAATGCTTCAGAAGTTTCACACTCTACTTTAGAAAATATTCTAAGTGTGAAATCTTCCGAACCCAAGACCAATATCTTTCGAAGCCAAACATGAAGTCTTCCAAAGCTTCAAAGACAGTCTTCAGAAGCCAACACTTGAAGATATATTTCTTCTGAAGACTTTTGAACACATGCTTTATCTGATGTACCTTGTCCATAAAGTTGGATTCCTTTCAACTGCAACTTTGATAAGACACCAACTTTACATAAGGTGTTGAAAAGTTTCATGCTTTTGGTAACTGTACATTGAGATCATGAGTTTGTAACTTTCTAATTTATGTACTTAATCCTTTTTGTAATATATTAGGATGCGAGCTATGGCATGTCATAGTCACTAGTCAAAAGGCAATCTGCATTTTGACTACATTGATTTTGTTATTGTCTAGATCTTGTATCCAGCTGGCCTTCAAAGTATGGCCGACTGTAGGTTGTAGTATAAGTATCTCTGGTCCTTTGTATTTTATTGATAGTTTTGTAAACACTTTTAAGGAACTAGAGAGCAACATACATCATCCTTGAAAACCAACTAATTGTGTTGTTCTTGTTCTGTCTCTTGAATACTTATGGTTCTTAGTTCTCAACTCAACTGGTTTCTGGTTCCTATTTGATCTGTTAAGTGTTGTTGCACACTTTCCTCTTTATGTTGTTGTGTTGTAAGCAAGTACCCTTAAATGGTCTTGCAATTGGTATCAAAGCATTCCAGGCTCTTAATAGTAAGATCTCACCATCTTAAGATCCCTCACACTCACAAAATACTTAACAACTCAAATGGCACCTATCTCTAAAGCTGATATGGAAAGTGGAACCATGACAAAGTCCCCACTAATCACTCCTCATGAATTTGACACTTAGTGCCAAAGAATGGAAGGCTTTATTAAGTCTCAAGACTCAAGAATGTGGGAGTCTATTGTTTCTGAACCTTACATACGAAGCACCTCTTCAGTTGCTGTTGGAGGTCGTATGATCCCCAAGGCTGTGGCTGACTACTTAGAAAAAGATAGAAAAAGAGTAGAAGTTGATCAGAAGGACATGATAGCCCTTCAGACTACTCTTCCATACTCTATGTACAGAGGTTTCAAGAAATGCAAAACAACTAAGTATTTGTGGGATGCATTGAAACTAATGTATGAGGGTTCCTCTAAAGCCAAGGAGAACAAGAAGGATCTCTTGAAGCAGCATTTTGAAAACTTCACCTTCAAGACAGGCGAGACCATGACTCAACAATACTTCAGGTATGTTGAGATTGTGGATACTCTAGTGGATATTGGAGTAACTCTTGAAAACAAGGACATTGTAAGGAAGTTCATGTCCTCTCTTCCTAGGCAATGGACATATTATTGTGTTCTTATCAAGAGGACTGAGAACCTAAAAACTCTCTCTTTGAGAGAGTTGTATGGCATTCTCAGTGGATACCAGATGGAGATGAACATGCAAGGTTTATGTGACAACTCCAGCAATCAAATGAGTTCAGCCCTGTATATGGTTGAAAAGGATAACATAGAACCTCAGCATCATCTTATATGCTACTCTGACAACTCACAAAAGGGTCCTTTCATCACCTTCCCGAAGACACCAAGGGAGAACTATACTCAAGGAAGCCCATTCCAGGAGACAAGTTCTTCTCAAGCCTTTGTGTCTTATGATGAAAGTTATAGCAGCTTTCTCTTCACCCTTGAAGACCTGGACTGTATCCATCCAGATGATCTGGAGTATATGGAGATAGTCCATCAAATGGCTCTTCTCACTCATAGAGCCAAGAAGTTCTATAAGTAGACAAGAAGGAAGTTTCCTAGCAATATAGCCAGTGGAAAGTTTGGGCTGGATAAAAGCAAAGTCAAGTGTTACAACTATAACCTGATAGAACACATTGCTAGGTAGTGCAAGGCACCAAGAACAAATAGTGACCAAGCACAATCCAGACCAAACTACACTAATAAAGCTACCTAGAATGAGAAGCCAAAATAGCAAGCTATAGTTGTTGTTGAAGAAGGAGGATTTGACTAGAGCTTTTAGGTGGAAGATGTATCTCCAAACCAAGCATTGATGGTTGACCATGATGAAGCCAAGGTATTGGAACATCTATGTACTCCTGAATATATTGCTAAAGTTAATAGATACAGGTCCTACAACTTAGAGATGAGATTTGATCTTGAGTCCTTGAACATCTTAAAATCTGATTTCATAAAGGCTGAAAATGATTATAAGTTAAAGATACAGGACTTAGAGAAAACCATTTTAGTTCTAAAACATGAGTTCCCACTTCTATTGAGGAGCAAACCACTCCCATCTCTTCACCTATTAGTTCTGAGGTTCCTCATGCTCAGACTAATCAGCTCACATGCCCAATAGCCTTAAGCCTTCATACTGAGTCTTCACACTCAGATGAACAACCTTCAGGGGACAGCTACCATCCCCAGCCTTTAGACTTAAACCAACCCAATCCCAACATTGACTTCTATACTGATGATGACTTAGGCTTCAATTGGTACCATGAGTCTCTCTACTTTTCCCTTACTCAAGGAGAGATGAGTACTCCTGAATCACCTATCTCTAGCCCACATTAGTCACCCATAACTAAGGTGGATCCTTCTGAACTTGTTCAAGAGATCCATATGGAAGAGGCTCTCACTTCAGCAAGTGATTACATCATTTAGACCTCAACCATGGCAACTTAGCCCATTGACATTTCTATTGACGTTGTCACTAAGCAGAGGAAATCCAGCAGCCAAGAATTCCATGTTGGTGGTGAGAGAGAAGACTTTGGTCCAGTTCTCATATCCCCTAATGATTCTTCTGATGAAAAGGAGGAGATTCTGAGATTAAAAGTGCAAAATTTTTCAAAAACATGTACTTATCTAGTCTCCAAGGTTAGTCACCTTGAAACTCAGGTGACTACCTTACAAAACAGGATCAATGATCAGCAACTTGAGATATCTTATCTCAAGGAAAAACTAGTTGGGAAATCTCTAAGAAGAGCTCAACCAAGAACACAAGAACCTATGAATATGGTTGACCTAACCTCTAGCTCATCTATGCAACTGGATGATACTACCAAAAAGGGGAAGAAAAGTCATCATAGACACAGAATATGGGAGTTCCTCATAGAGCATGGACATTGAGAACTCACCATCCTCACTTGCAATTGTCCATACTCAGCAACTTCCTCAAGTTCATGTTGAAGTGGACTCAATAGACTCTCTTATTCAGAGTCTTTTTAAGGAAAGTATTCCAAGGGTAATGCCATCTCCACCTCAAGGAACTTCAAATTACATTATAGGGTGGATGTATGATGAAAATAGAAGAGCCCTTATAATTCAAAGAGTTTAAGGGTAGCAAGAAGCCTTCAACTTTCAGAATTTGAACTTTTGTGAATGTCTTGATCTTGTCAGCATGCCACTTGTCAACCCAAGCCAATTTAGACAAGCTGACAGACTGACTCAAATGATTCAAGACAGGATCACTAAAGAGTTTAGCTATAGAAGGAGACTAAGGCAATAAGGAAATATCATTGGTCAACTGGATATTGAGGTAGACCGTAAGATTAGTTTCATAAAGGAAACCTTGAATGAAGGCCAGTGGTAGAACCTGAGAGCCCTGTCTCACCATCAACTGCTTCAGAGACTCATTCCCTTGATGAGACACATGCTGGTGAAGGTGCATCTCAACCTCTCTCTGGCTAGAGCTTGGAAGCTACACCAAGCAATGAAGGCCAAAGCTCTCTCCACCCTGAGTCACAATATTCTGTGAGTGACAAAGGGAAAAGAAAAATGACTTCTGAGGAGATTGAAGACAAGGAGAGAGAGAGAGAGAGGAAGAGGAGGCTAAGGGGAGAAAGTTCCTATACTGGGCCTGAAAGATTCATAAAAACTGCTATCAGGGCTGCCCCCAGGCTAGACACTCAGGATGATGAGTTGAGGGCAGTCATGATCAACTACTTTAAGACTAGGAACTATGACAATGATAATATCATCTCCTTCCCCTTAGATGAATTAAATGAACTGCCTGACATGGAATTGTTAAAGGAAAGAAAGGAGGCAAAGGATGCAAAATTACTTCTTCAAATCAAAGAATAAAAAAGACAGAAAAGACTCTACAAGCATGTGCTTACTCTCTCCCCAGTTCAAGAAAGTCTTGTACAAGAGGATGTGGCTCCACAAGAACCTTAGGTAGACAAAGAAACTGATAGGATCAACATGATCAACTACCTGAGTGCCAAAGGCCTCTATCAGGTTGATGCACTTCTTCCCTTACCCTTTGATTACATTGAGTTTGAGTACCTCAAACAGCTTGAACTTGAGTTAGTCAAAGAAAGAAAGACCACTAAGAGGAAGTTAAGGGAAGAGGCTGCAAAGTCAAGAACCATCATCCAAAAGAGCATGAAGAAGTCTGCTAATAGGCAGAGCCGGAAGGAGACTTGGACCCATGTCTCTATCCATTATGGATGAGCATATAAAGGTGAGCAAGAAGAATATTCAAATAGGTGAACTTGTTGACTTACACTCCCCACCAAGTTAGGTCCCTCAGGAAGTGGAGATTAAGGTTGAACCATTTGAGACAACACAACATGAATCTCCTATTGAGCCTTAGCAAGCTTCCACTTCTAATCCACATCAAGGTTTTGTACCCTCTCAATCTGAACCTATGAGAGAGGAAGACCCAACTGAGAAAGACAAAGAAGATCAATCCGATGTTGCAAGCCAGTCTTCTCAGTTAAAAGGTTCAAATAAGAGAAAAAGGATGGCTTCCAGACTAAATCCAAAGAAGAAGAAGAAACAAGAAAGAAGTACCCATCTCCAAACCTCAGGATGAGTCAAAACATCCTGAGGATGTGCATCAAGAGGAAGCTCCATCAACTCCACTTCAAGTAACTCCTCTAGCATTAGGAAGATCCATCTTTTCCAAATCCAGAAAGATGGCATGTCATTAGAGATCAAGGTGTTGAAAATGTCTACACTTGGCAGGACATGTTCAATCTACCTCTGCATGTTCTCTTTGAGATAAGAAGACACTTTGAGAGTCTAAGTGATCCTGACCATCTTATGAAGAAAGGGATAGTCATTATCCTGATGAGGACTGTTGATATTTGATGTCTTCAAGTGTTTTGGTAGCATCTACCTAAGAGGAGTTTGTAAGGTTTGATATAAGGCTGATGCAACCCAAACACCAAAGTCTCTCCTGCATGCATGCACAAGTGTAATGAAGTGGAATGCTTTGGAAGTTTCACACTCTGCCTTAGAAAATATTCTAAGTGTGAAATCTTTTGAAGCCAAGACCAATATCTTCTGAAGCCAAACATGAAGTCTTCCGAAACTTCAAAGACAAGTCTTCCGAAGCCAACACTTGAAGACATATTTCTTTGAAAGACTTTTGAACACATGCTTTATCTGATGTACCTTCTCTATAAAGCTGGACCCCTTTCTGCTACAACTCTGATAAGACACCAACTTTACATAAGTTGGTTAAAAGGTCCATGCTTTTAGTAACTGTACATTGAGGTCTTGAGTCTGTAACTTTCTACTTTATGTACTTAATCCTTTTTGTAATATATTAGGATGTTAGCTATACCATGTCATAGTCACTAGTCAAAAGGCAATCTGCCTCTTTGTGTTGTTGTGTTATAAGCAAGTACCCTTAAACGGTCCTGTAGATTTAACCAGTTCTTCAAAAGCCATTTTTATTTTTATTTTTTATTGCAATTAACCCTCGAAAAGTATTTTTCCCAAAAATGTAAAATAGTTCTCCCCCGGAAAAATAAATTGTTTTCTTTAAAATGTCCCTCTATGCAATCTTAGCAACTGGGGTTAACCTGTATTTTTTAAATATTTTAAAATCGGTGAATATTTCTTTATCTGGATGAAATCAATTTATCCCAACTAGGGGGAGAGAAGTCATCTTTGACATTCTAGTTTTTCTGAAGAGATGATAATTTCGCCAAAATTGTAGTTTCACAGTGAAAGCTAGTTTCGCTGAGCCGACAGTAGTTTTGCTGGAGATTTTGGAAGCAGTTTCGCTAACCAAATGCTTGAGACTGCTTGGTTTCGCTGACAATTTCGTACGAAACAAGCTTGAACTTTCGTTCAATGATACATTCGATTGTAATTTTGCTTGTAATATGCATACAAGCACTATTGAACTTTTGTTCATGATCACTAATTTTGCTAATATGCTGAAATTAACTACAAAGTGTAAAACACTTGTAGTTTCGCTAGAATCGGCTGCAGTTTCTCTAAATGAAGATGTAGTTTCACTGGATGAATCTGGAAGGCTTTTTCAACAAGAAATCGCCAAAATCTCAATGGATTTGATGATTAACAAAGCTTTCCCAACCAATAACAAGCAAAATTCAATCAAATTCCATATCAAATACACTCAAATTTGATCCGAAATTGATTAAATATTGATATTGAACAAAAAAAACAGAAACCTCAATTTCTCTCTCTAAAAATCTTTAAATCTTTAATGAATTTGATTCAAAATGGCTCTGATACTAAATTGTTAGCGCAGAATAAACACACTTGAACCAAATCATGAAGATTATGGAACAAAATATGATAAAAACACTAAAACCCCTTTGATCTTCAATTAGATTGCCAAATATTTTTACAAGTAATCCCCCAAATTATTGGACATTCAACCATCAACAAAATCTAATTACAATTAACTTATTTATAGTCTAGACTAATATTCACTAATTGCACTTAACCCTCTAAACTTAGGCTAATTAATAGAAATTACATATAAAATATAAAGATGACTAAAACATATTTAAATATATTTTGCTGACATAAAATATATTTATTTCAATAAAACTCCTAGTCATCTAAATCTTCAACGTCTCGAATCGGTTCTTCGACTCGAACGTGTCAGATTTGACTTTTGTGTTGACTTTGACCGTCTCGTCTCGTCTATGTGCTGAATTTATTTAAAGGTTTTGATAATGATAGACTAAGGGGGAGTATTGTTGGATCTGTACAAGATAGTTTATATTATCAACATAGTCAAAGTCAACAAAAGTCAACGTCTTAGTCAAGGTCAATAAAAAAGTCAAACAACGAGTTCGAGACGAAGAACCGAGTGAAGATATTGAAGATATATTGTGTCTTAAGATTTTATTGTAATAAATATATTTTGTGTGAACAAAATATATTTTATCTTGTTTTAGTCTAGTTTAATAGTCTAGGGAGTTAAGAATAACTAGTACTATAAACAACCTAATTGTAATTAGGATTGGTTAATGGTTGAATAACTAATTGATTGAATGAAGACTTGTAAACAATATTATTTGCAATCAACATAGATCAAAGGGGGTTTTCATTGTGTTCATCTTATTTTGATTAAGAAATCTCCATATTATTTGATTTAAGTGTTCAACATGGGCTAATAGAATGCACAACACAAGACTCCTTTATTGGGTTAGAATGAACAAGGCAAGTATTCTTTATCCAGTGAGAATACACAAAGAAAATCTCCTTTATCATGTGAAAATGCATAAGGAAAATCTCCTTTATCGGGTGAGATAGCAGTGAATGTAAACTCCTATTAGGGCTTGCAAGACTTATTGGGTATTAGGACCATTTACTTTATTTAGTCATTATAATATTTCCTTATAACTTTATCATAATAGTAATAAATCATTTATACTTTATCACAACCATGGTTATATATATTATATCTATCATACATAACATATCATCATTGGCTTTCCTTAGATAACATGTATCTAAAGTTCTATACAATAAAGGGTAGTTCATCAACACTTTACACTTACATTACTTTAACATCTTTCATCATGCTATACCAAGTACAACTCAATACATACAAACTACATCAATACAGATGGGGTAGGAAAAATATGGGTAACGATATCAAGGGAAATGCGAGTGGCTAGGGTTAATACGGGTAAACAAGGAAATGCAGATAATAGTAACTGTTGATCAATGCAGCGAATAGTAACAACCAATTCGCATAATGTATTTGTTCATCCATATTTGGTTACTTGGGCGTGAGAAGATGTCATTGCTGACGGGAATAAATTAAGACAACAATCCAACACATATGGCTAAACAATCAACTAATGGGTGTGAACTATGTGTTCATCCATACTAGTTACACTTAGAAACTTTCCAGAGGAAATACAGGCAACTGAGACAAATGTGGGTGAACTACATGTTCATATGCCATTGTTATACCTCGGGAACTTTTTGAAGACATGTGTTTATTACCATAAATACGGGCAACATTATTCATCCGTATTTGTGGATAAAATGCGGATTAGTAAACATACTCATTCATATTTGTTTATTTAGTATATAAAGAACAAATACGACTTAAAATGGTGTGAATGCGGGTGTTTATATATCATTCGCATTTGCCAGTACACTTTACCGTTTTATTATCATGCATACAATTAGGGTTTATGCAAACCCATTGTTCATCATACCAACTTTCATAAAACACATACAAATATTAACTTTCACACTTTAAATCTTGAAATCTTTAACTAAACATTCATAGCATGCATACTAGCCTTGAAATACTTAAAAGCACATAAAAGTGGGGATCTAAAACTCATCTTAGCTTGTAGAACATGATAAAATCCTAACCCAATAGTGATTAATCGAGATCTACACATAACATAGGTAAAGGTGTCAACAACCTAATAGTGATTAATCGAGATCTACACATAACACATGTAAAGGTGTCAACATTATTGATCAAAATGATAATAAAATACCCAAATAATATATATCTAGCTCAGATCTATCATTTTATACATAAAGTTGATAGATTTGCTTCAAATCATCAACTTTCTCTCTCTAGAAATACAGCTCTCTCTCTAGACTTCAAAAATCACAAGGAACATGCATGGGATGGCTATGTTTTCTTTTATAGAAGGATTTTAGGGTGTCAACTTTCACTTGCCCATCTTCAGTTTCTTCTTTCCTTCGAGCTTTAAAACCATCCCTTTTTCTTTTATTCACAATCGGATTTTTATTAAAAACCGAGATGTTAGATCATGTTACTTAGACCTATATATTAGGTTTTCAAGACAAATTGTTGGACCAAAAGAACCAATGAGCCAGATCAGAAAAATCTAAGCCCCACAGACATCATAACAACTGAAGAAGTCTACATCAGCTGAAGACAAAGTCTGAAGACAAAAGCTGAAGACAAAGTCTGAAGACAAATACTGAAGACAAAGTCTCAAGACAAAGTCTCAAGACAAAGTCTGAAGACAAAAGCTAAAGACAAAGTCTGAAGACAGAGTTTGAAGATAAAGTCTGAAGATCAAGTTTTTCAGAAGTTGTCACAACAGCTGAAGAAGTTCTCTTCAGTAGTTGTGATGGTTTACTTTCAGTAGTTGTCTTTACATTTCAGTAGATTGTAATCAGTAGTTTAGTATAATATAAAACATCTGAAGATCTAACACTTCAGATGTTGTAGTTTCAGTAGTAATAGAAGTAGCTGGTACTTAAGCTTTTATTGTAAGATGTCCTCAGTTGTTATGGACATCTTCAGTAGTTTCAGTTATTTTTCAGTTGTTTGTATAATCTGTTAGATGTCACTATCAGGTGACATCTGCTGACGTCACATTCCTCTATAAAAGGAATGTTGACCTAATTTGTATACGCTGAAGCTTATGAATGAATGAAAACATTATCTTTTGCAAAAAATTTTCTCTCTCTATAACCATCACTACTTGATTGAATATTCATCTTATTCTTGCTTAAATTTCGTCTAATTCTAGTACTATTCCG
>BJCM01171344.1:0-10952 GCA_018326385.1 Flaveria bidentis | reverse complement strand
AAAAAGTTGTTAAAATTAGAGTCTTAAAGAATTTAAATTTTAAATTATAATTATTCTTTTATTTATTTAAATTATTTAATTTTATATTTGTTTCAAATTCCAATCATAACCCCCTTTTAAAAGACTTATAAATCACCATTAACACCATTCATAACCTCCTCCTAACCTCAAATATAAAAGCAAGGCTTAGGCCTCACTTTTCATTTGCTCATTCTCTAAAAATGTTACTCTCATATCTTTCTTTCATCCATTGGTTATGATCAATTTGAAGAATTTTATTTTACAAGAAATTTCAAGAATTCTTAATACTAAGGTAATCTTTTATTATTTTTATATTATACATTTCAATCATCCTAACATCCAATTCTTCTCATGATTTTTGTTCTTACTAATGTTCTTTCTTCTACCAAATATCTTTTTATTTTAATCATTATCATTTGATCATTAATATTTTAATAATCACTAACCTTATAACCATCACTAACATTCCTAAATTAAGCTAACAACACACTAACAAAAACAAAGAAATCCCGTTTGCATATGGACGGCTATGCTGCCGCATTCGGTTATTCCACAAGATTATTGTTCTAAATGATGGCTATGCCAAAGTCT
This sequence comes from Flaveria bidentis, assembly GCA_018326385.1. Taxonomy (NCBI): domain Eukaryota; kingdom Viridiplantae; phylum Streptophyta; class Magnoliopsida; order Asterales; family Asteraceae; genus Flaveria; species Flaveria bidentis. Next base: position 10,340 of record BJCM01171344.1, on the reverse strand, counting down.
TAGAATATTTTTATAACTCAAATGAAGGCTAATATACCATATATTGACATAATAAAATGTTCTAACCCATTTCATGCTTTAACGATTTTAAAAGTGCACAGAAGTGCCTTACTACAATTCTGGTAGAATATAATCTTACTTCAATCGACCATAACTTGATCATAAAAAACTAAATTTGGATAAACACAGACTCCAATGTTAAGTCCATTGAAATACCTTTTCAACGACAGTTTATACATCTTCAAACTCAATCAGACGACTCAACAATAGCCTTCACAAGATAAGTGCATATTTCAGTACCTTCTGTCTTGTGCTGATTGTTTAATCTATTTAAAGATCTTTTCATAAAATTGTTTCTGAATAAAAGTTGTCCGGGAGACTTTTAACTAGTCAAGTATAAATTTTTATAATTTTATGAAACCGTTTTTTATTTTTAAAACATGTTCAAACACATACCAAATATTTTGTCCAGAATCTAAAATTGATGTAATAATCCTTTCTCAATCTATCTTTCGCTTCATAGCATTCTCTAAACGTCCTAACTTCTTGTAATGATTTCCGACCTCAAGTTATTACTTTTTTTATTATTTAGGACATCACCCTTGACTCTTGACATTCAAGTTTTCTTAAGTACTCTACAACCATCACTATACTTGTGAGTCTTCCATGTGAGTTCTCAATGCCTCTTTTTACTTTATTTCACATCTTTTGAGGTGAAACATGTTAACCTTATAAACTTACACTTGTAAACATCTTGATACTTGTAAATTCACATGCAATTCATCTTTACCTTTTTGTTATGGTTATTTGTGTTATTGTAAGTCTTATGTGAGATACATATTTTGCTTACAATCATTAACTATTGCTAGCCTGGTGACGTCTTAGATCTTTGGGCCTGACAAGCCTATTTGGTGCTAAAGCCGATGTATTGCTGGCTCGTGATGACGTATGCTTGTTCATCATGGGAACCAAATACACTTAGCCAATCATATATACTTGTAATCAAGTCGAGGTTTGGTTGTAACTATATGTGTTCTATAAACTTGCTAACTCATAACCATTGACATGAATTGCTACTTGTAAATCTTTTTATATATATGTATGTTTAACCCATGGGAACTCACCAAATTTAAAAGTTGACCCTTTATTTTTAACATGTTTCAAGTTTGATACTTGAAGATCCTCTTGTGCTCATATAAGACTTGGACCTAGTTTAACTAAATATGTTATTTCTTTGTTTGAAGTTCTTGTATTGTATGGACTTATTTGTCTTGTAATGCTCAATGATAAATGATATTTAATATTATTACAACTTATTTAGTTCCATGTGCTATGAGCAATCGTCTCCCATTCGTCCACCCCGATGATTCCGCCGTCGGTCGGGGTGTGACACTTTCCATCGTTTGGATGTGGTTTTGGTGTGGGATCTGATGGTGGTATCTACAACTAGAGTGATGGGAGGTGTGTTTATGGGCTCCGTTGGAGTGTTCGGTGGGTTGTTGATATTGAGGAGGTAGAGGGAGGAGGATGCCGCCGAAGAAGAGTTAATCAAAAGAGAGGAAGGTGGGTTGATGGGAAGATAGGTGTCGGAATTCAAATTCTGGTGAAGTGGAAACGGTGGTTAAAGTGTCATTAGTGGGATTTTCCATTTAAGATGAAGATGAAGGTGAAGGTGAAGGTGAAGGGGATACGAATAAAATAGTGGAGGATTTGGGTGCATAAAGAGGATGATTTTTGTTGTTGTTGTCGTCGTCTTCGTCGCCGCCGTCGACGTCGTCGTCATCGTTGTTGTTGGATAAAAGTATCATTATAAATATATTATTATACGTATAATAATACTTGTTTACTTTAAGTAACCTATGGCGTATCTAATCAAACTGAATTTTCATAACCAATCATGTTTTAGGTTATTTTACACTCATTGATGATAAATAAAAATAAACATACTTAATTTACTAGTAATAAGCTTAAATTTCTATAAATTACCAATAAGAGTATAATTTAACCCATAATCGTAATTTGATGATAGCTAACCTTTGATGTACGTAATTGACCCTAATCATCATAACCAAACATATATGACTTTTTTGACACTCATTGATGATAATTGTGCATAAAAAAATAACTTACAGTTAATAAGCATAATTTTTCGTAAATTACCATCAAAGTGTATAATTTAATACCAATGATCATAGTTTGATCAAAGCTAACTTTTGACGTATGTAATGGGTATATCTTTTTACCATGTTTGATACTCATTAATAATGACCAAATATAAACAAACATAACTTACCCTTAATGAGTATATTTTTTGTATATTGTCATCAAAGAGTATAACTTAACACCGATGATCATAATTTGATCATAGTTAAGCTTTGGCATATGTGATTGACCCTAAATATTATAACCGGACATTTTTCATCGTGTTTAACACTCATTAATGGTAATCAAGCATAAACAAACTTAATTTACTATTATTAAGTATTATTTCAGGTATGTTACTATCAATATGTATACTTCAACACTAATGATCATAATTTGATTATAACTAACATTTGATGTATGTAACCAACTTTCACTATCATTACCGAAAGTTATTGACCTTGTTAGACACTCATTGATAATAAATGAGCATAAACAACTTAATTATACTGTTAATAAACATATTTTAATATCTTACCTTGAATGTGTGTAATTTAAAATCAATAATTATAATTTTAGCATAACTAATCTTTGATGTATCTAACCGACCCTAATTAATTAATATTCATAATTTATAATTTATAATTATATATATACACACACTAATAATAGTAATAACAATAACAATACCATGCATAATAGTAATAATAGTTATTATTAATAAATATAGATATCATTAATTAGTATAAGTTATAATAAAATTAATTAATTTGAATAGTATATAGCCTTAAGGCGACAAAATATCGCCTTCATTGGGATTTCATAATGGCGCACTAATTTAGCTCTAAGTTATTTCAGAAGAAAAAAACAAAATAAAATTTTTATCTCTAAGGTATTTTAGAAGCGGACTATTTTCCCTCTAAGTTATTTTAGAGGAAAAAAACTAAATAAAGATTTATATTTAAATAAATCAAAACCTAAATAAAAATAGGAATTGATGACAACTCTTGGTCCCATATGATGAGGATGTATTTTTGTCGGGACAGAACAACCTGTGACAACAAGGCCAAGATTAGTAAAAAATAAAGTTTTAACTTGTGTCGACGACATGTTACCGTCTTAGGGTATCTATGGCAACAACACTGTGTTGTTGCCATAGGTCTTGTTGTAATAAGATTATTTTCTAATAGTGCATGCAATACAAGCTAACTATTGTTTTTTGACTTTTGGTACAAGTTGATTTGATAAAAACAAGTATTTAGCCATTTATGATAAAATACAACAGGTAAACAAGTATTTTCGCCAACCACATTGACCTATTTAGAAAATGTTTTACATAATGGTTATCATCCAAAAAATTACAGGCTCCATCAATTTTAAATGTGTTTTTTTTGTTTTTTGAAAGGCATTTTAAATGTTGTATACGGAAATAGTGAGACATCAATTGCCCCGGGTCCGAGGTCCACCATGCGAATAGCATTGATCAAATTGTTGTCATGTTTCCGTGTACTTTGTAAATTGTACTTTTGGTTTGTAATATATATGCTTGAAGTGTGTCACATGTCGAAAACTTTTTGTCTGTGAACAATGCACCACGTTAAAAGTTATGCCCAATCTTTTTGACCTACTATATATCATTATATTAAGGTTTAAAGCAGCCTCCAGAGAAATAGAAATTGGCACTAATGATGGATGGGAAATGTTGGGAACATTCCCTAGCTAGAAAACACATTCCAACATGCCAAAATGATCGACTGATTTCCTTAAATGCAAAGCATAAGCAAAATTCTGCAGCATTATGTGTTATTATAATAAGCAACAAAGAAGAAAAAAACAATCTTTATTCTTTATTTACCATAGATTCTTGAGTAACCAATAAGCTTTAGGCATGTATAGCTTCCTAATATAGAAAGAAGGGTTTGATTGATGAACTTTGAATAGGATCTCTTTTGCAAGCACTTGTAGCAAACTTTCTAAATTTAGTAAAACTTTATGCTGCTGAATCTCTTCAATCTTTTTAACACCGTCACATTTGTGCCTTTGTTTCATATTTATTCACTATAAAAAGGCTTTTAAGCATCAAATACAACTCATACATTTTCACATAGCTAGTGTTTCAAGAACTTCAATCTTCACCACTCTCATTCAATTCTCTCTCTTTCTGTATATCATCACTACAATCATCATCATCATCATCTTCGCTATCATGTCAAGGATCAATGAACCACTTGTGGTAGGAAGAGTGATAGGTGAGGTAGTTGACACATTTACACCAAGTGTCAAGTTGAATGTAACCTACAATCTAAACAAGACAGTCTGTAATGGCCATGAGCTCATGCCAAATCTCATTGCTACTAAACCTCGTGTCGACATAGGTGGCGATGACATGAGATCTGCTTATACACTTGTAACCCTCTTAATTATCCCTAGCATACATACATATATACATGATCATATATTTATAATTGTGTGTTAACTTTGTCTTGTTTTGGCATGTAGATCATGACTGATCCAGATGTCCCAGGCCCAAGTGATCCCTACTTAAGAGAACACATCCACTGGTCAGATTAATAGATTTTCATTCACAATTGTCATGCATATATGATTATTATATTATTTAAGTACCATGTAGAACTATAATTGAATACGAACAAATTTTGTACCCACTGTTATGTTGCAGGATTGTTACAGACATTCCTGGTACCACCGACACTTCCTTCGGTCCGTACAGTTTTCCTTTAATAATTTGGATGATCTTCTTTTATGCATTCTATCAACTGACTTGCTTATGATGCAGGAAGGGAAATTGTAAGCTATGAGGCACCAAAGCCGGTGATAGGGATTCACCGATATGTATTCATATTGTTCAAGCAGAAAACAAGAAAATCAGTGATTCCACCAGCCTCTAGAGACCGATTCAACACTCGTAGCTTCAGTCAAGAACATGGTTTAGGATTACCTGTTGCTGCTGTGTATTTCAATGCTCAAAGAGAAAATGCAGCTCGTCGAAGATGATTACACATGTGTAATGTGTTTGAGGTATCTCAAATGATATTTGTCATATGCTACTTCACTAATAAAGAAGAAAGGGAGGGATAAAGTTAACTAAAACAATAAAACCTTGATTTTATGTATGTATTTGTTTCACATTTGAAGTATTTGTATTATGGTTGCAACTCTAATAAGAAATGCAGTATTCTGGTTGTATATTGGGTGGCTTTCCATGTTGTTGTTTTGTGTTCTTTTTGGTCACCAATATATAATAATGTTAACTAATTATGACAATTAAAGAAATAAAGCTGAATTCCATAAATAAGTAATGAATATATAACGGAAGATGTGATATACCAAATGACATCTAAATTCCAAAATATCACATTCAAGTTTATAGTAACATGACAATCTATATAAGACAACATACGAATAATGTATGATTAAAAGACAAGTGAAAACGAGCATGTTTTTTAAAAGCTTTGGCAGATCTTTGGATTTGCAGCAGATCATCTACGTACCAAAGATATGCACAAAGGGTTGAAGGAACTACTTGGTTAGTTTGTGGAAAAATTCTTGAGGTTGATAAGAAATGTGTAATCTTATTATTTTGGTTTTTGTGTTCGTTATTGTACTTTTTGTTTGGGGTTTTAGCTTCTGGTTAGCTTTTTTTAATAAATTTTTGTTGTTAAGAAAACCGAGCATATTTTAATGCATTCAACTTCATTTTGCATTCATTGTTAAAGAAGTGAGTTTTAAAACAAATTTTGAGTTGTGGCTGAGGATTTGAGTTAGACTAAGATGTTTTAAAGCAAATTTCAAGTCTCCTAAGTTAATTTATTTGATTGTTATAACTTACGATACAACAACCTAAGCATTTTGTAGTGTCACTGTAACACAAAAACTCAAATTATATACATCAAGAAAAAATGATGGATGATGAAGATTGGTGAAAGTAGAGAGTAATTAAGTAGAGAGAATTCAAAGTATGTTCTTTTGTTATCTTTCTAACAAGAGCTCATCCTTATATTTATATCAATACATGAGTTAAAGCTATGCTCAATTAACATGAATCATTAAATTGTATTCAACGTCTTCAAAGCAAATTTAACTGGTTTTAACATATGAAAGTGGAATTTAAAATGTTATATTTCAATTCATAAAACTGAAACTGCCAAACTAAAACTGCCCCCAACTAATGGCATAGATGCTCTAATGATATGCAGTAGAGGACCCTGTGAGTAGAAGATGAACTCATCAATCCTCTGATGGGGATCACAGCAAAGGAATGCTCGTTATAATTAGCTTGATAGTTAACTTTGTATTGCATGTGATTTTGCTTCATTTTGATCCTTCCGTATAGTAGAACCCGAATGTTAAAAATAAATTATATATTAGCAGAAATTAAGCATATTTGCTAATGTCAAAAGAATATGTTCCCCATTTATAAAAACTTAATTTTCTAAGAAAATATGAGTTGGACGTTTTAATAATAGCCCATGTAGAATAGAATCTTAGAATAATCATCCAAATAAAAGGATTTGGGTCCTAGATTGCATCTTACAAGTGAGCCTGAGACAATTCACAACTAAGAACATGAATGTTGAAACCAGCAACCCTGTATGGGTGTGAATTAAATGATCGAACAATCTTTTTACAAAATATAAAGAACCCATGATTATTATTCTAAAGTATAAAATAACCAATAAGAGGTGATGCATCTAGCCTGTCTTTTTAAATTAGGCGGTATGTAACAAGTGTGTTATAAAGATGACAAATAATACGAATCCTGAAGGAACTTTTATCAGTGTGAATCAAAAGAATAGTTTATTTTGCAAAACATGAACCAATCCCATCGCCAATATTTTAACCTAAACAAAACCAAATTTAATTAATGCTTAATCAGCTCATCTTTTTCTTTCAAAATGAAAGTGAAAAGTGTGTTTGAAAAGTGTACTAACTTACGGGGTGCTGCCCTTTGTTTACTCGTGGTTCGTTGATAGCAAAAATCAAAGTAGATTTGATTGAACATTCACACCACACTAGCACACCAAATCGTATCAATATTTATTCAAATTTCTTTTTGGTGTTATGTAATCCAATTAATTAATATTATTAGATTATATTATTATTAGGGTTTATGATTGATTATTATTAAGTTGTTAGGTTATAACATATAGAGATCATAAAAACTTTTAAAATCTAACTGGTTCCGTAAACTTATAAAAATAAACCCTAGTATCTAATATAATCTAATATATTAGACTATATATTATTAGATTTTAGTATTGATAATTATTAAAGTTGAACTTGCGGGCCCAGTTTAGATTTTTAAGATTTTCAATAAACTCTAGATATTGTAATCACTATTTACCACCTCCATCGCGCCACCACAAAAATACAAACCTAGCTATTGCTGCCTTGTTCAAATGCTAGACAAGCGGCATGTGGCCACCACTATCATTGTGGCCCTGTTCATTCTCTTTGCTTTTCCTTTAGTTCTATTACCTTTTCAGTTCAAATTAAAGATCTATGTCGGTTTTAGATTTAAGTCACTTATCCTAAATCTATCTTCCTCATATGACCCGTCTACCCGGATTATCATTACGATGAAGATTTCTCACTGAGTATATCTCTTATTTCAAATTTGGTATCTCATGTTGCTTGTTTCTTGTTGGATCAGATTGATTTAGACAAACAAAAACATCCTCTTAGATCGGTAACTAACAAATGCGGTATCTAAGTTAGTTACTTACTATCACAATACAAATACTTTGAATAAAGATAAATGCATAATAAGTCGTTTCAAAGTATGCACTTGATTAATATGTTTTGTACTAAGTTTACAATTTGACAAATATAATCAAATGGCTTAGAAAGCTTGGTTGTACTATACAAGTGTGAGGACTTATATACTAAACATAAAGAATAAAATATTCTATGTTCAGATACTACAATAGAGAAATTAATCTATGTATCGAAGTGGTAGTTTCTATATTATATTGTTGCCAAAAGGTGGAACATATCAGCCATGAGAACATATAGACTTGTTCTATGTAATAGTCGATTAGCAGCTCATGGAGTTCATTGTTGAATGATCAGCAGACATTCAACATATATAGATCAACAGTTGTTTTGGTATATGTTGATCAACAGTCATTCAACATATACATTTCGGTAGTGGATTCGGCACTTGGCTTGATTTGGTGGTTAACAGCCAATGCTGGAATCCCGAGTTTAACACTTGGAATGTTTGTTAGGACCATTTTCGTACGGAGTACTAACGGATTTTGCGTGAAACCAGATCAAATAGTGTGGAATTTTATTTGATTGGCGATCCAATCAGTAAGAACGACAACCCGATCGATATAGCAATGAACTAAACGTCAAGAATGAGTAGGGATCGATCAAGATCGAACTTTGAAGTTGGATTGGTTGTTTAGGACGCTCTGGACGGCTAGGGTTTATGAATATTCAAAATATCTCTCAAAGTTTCTCTAGTGTCGTTTTTTCACGAATTAAGTGGTATTTATAGGTTCATTTGTATGACTGAACCATTAGCATGGTTCAGACTGAATCATGTGTTGAGTCATACGCACGACTGAAGGTTCAGTTGTGCGACTGAGTCAATCTTATGTTCAATCATGCGACTAATATAGTCTTCTGATTCAGTCGTGCGACTGGTCCATAAGCATGATATATTCATGCGTATGGTCCATAAGTATGATCCATTAGCATGAATAATCACCCGACTAGGTTGAACACATTACTTAATCATTATTGACTAAGAAGTATGTACAACAACCTCAAACCTATATATGAAGTTCATACATATGAATTATACTTAACACAATAATAATTTGAAATGATTAAATATAAATAAACATCAAACACATATTATATTTTATTGAGTCATTACATTACACATGTGTAAGAAATAAAAGACTTTTACATTTAAGCACATAAACTAGGAACATCATGTATCTATAAACTCCCCCTTGGACCTAGTTTACCCTATTGTCTAACATTCTTCACATGTTCTTGAAACTTCTTGTACTTCTCTTCTCTTGTAAATCCTACATGTATCTCGAACGTAAAGCAGAGTCGTATAACATGTTGGAACTGAAGAGCATGTATAATATCTTGCGTGTCATAGAATAGTGGCCACTTGTATAAAGTGTAGACATATTCTGCAGACAAGTTGGTAAGCCACATTAGGTCAAATACCTTGATAGTCTCTATCTTTCAATCTTTGTTCAACACTATGACCGCTTATCTCATCCTCCAATCATAATACCACCATTTGAAGTGTGGAGTGAAGTCTTGAGGCATTTCCCGTAAGGGAATCTTGGATATTGTGCATGGGGGACTCCACTTCAGCATTACTTTAGGTCTTCCAGAGATAGGATTAACTTCAGACTTATGAATGTACCTCTTAGGTTGTTGAGGTCTGAAGTTTACCCATTTGGTGTGGTATTCTTTCTTCAATTCTGCCTCAAACCATCCCGACATCTTTCTCGGGTTGGCATACAAAAGATCTAAGGATGCTAGTCGGTTGAGCTCAAAACGAGGAAGAGTCTTTAGATCATGCGGATAACTAAAGTACTCAATCCCCTTCTCTCTCTTTACAACATAAACATGCAAGTCTTCAAAATAAGCCCACACTATGATTTTGCCAGATGCCTTCTAATGTTTCTTGACTTTGTATAGTTTGGTGCAGGCATTCTACTTTGGAGGAGCGTGCTGGGCTTTCATTTAAGCAAAATAAGCGGCCCATTCAGCTTTCTTTAAATCAACATTAGCATCAGAAGCTTGGGCTTGACTTTCATCTTTCTCCTTTTCTTTCTCCATTTCGTTCAGCTTATCAAAAGTAGCACTACCGAAAGTTTCACCCAAGTAAGGGATAACATTGCCCTGAGGGTCAGTGTACTCAGGATAGTGCTCAGCTGACACATCTTCAATCTCAATCTCATCAACATCCTGTAGCTCCTCATCACTTAGGACATCGACTTCTGGAGCATCTTTGACAAATCATAAAGATTTAGTCGGAACATCTCAGCTAGCTGCTCATTGGTCAGATCATGTATGATTTCTCCTTCTTTGGGAGTGTAGCTCACTGACCTTTTGATGATCCCTTACAAATCAAGAATCATAGTGAGTTGAGTCTTGATTTGCTGAAGGGGGACGACATCATATTCATCTTGCTG
>BJCM01171342.1:0-11746 GCA_018326385.1 Flaveria bidentis | reverse complement strand
TATAGAACACATATCGTTACAACCAAACCTCGACTTGATTACAAGTATATAAGATTGGCTAAGTGTATTTGGTTCCCATGATGAACAAGCATATGTCATGAGAAGCCAGTAATACCTTGACTTTAGCACCAAATAGGCTTGTCAGGCCCAAAGATCTAAGACGTCGCCAGGCTAGCAATAGTTAATGATTGCAAACAAAAATATGTATCTCATATAAACACTTACAACACACAAATAACCATGACAAAAATATAAATTGCAAGTGCTTACAAGTTTAAACATTTACAAGTGTATGAGAATAAATATCATGTTTCACCCCAAATTAGTGTGAAAATATAAAAAGGGGGCAAAGAAAACTCACTTGATATAAATAAGATGATGATAAGAAAAATAAACGAGGCTCCAATGATTTCTTCATAATTCAACCTAAGATTTGGTGTCATAGGATAGAATAAATATAAGATTAACGACTGAATACGAATTAGGGTTTCGATTGGAATTTGAGGATTTTAATAATTACATTTTATAGATATATTATAATACAATCGTTTACCTTTTGATTTAAATATATATATATATATATATTATTTAAGACTAAGAATGATAATGAAAGATTAAATGATTGAATTTATTAATTTAATAAAGAGTAAATACAATGTGTGAAAAGAAATAATTAATTTAATAACTTGTAGGATAATTTATAATTATTTAAATCATTTTATTAAGTTTTTAACCATTTAAATGATCTTTATAATATCGAAACTTTTAAAATAAGAATAAAGAATCATAGGAAATTATATTGTTTTATAACTTTTAAGAATTAAAAATAAAAGTTAACGAATAACTTTATTAACTAATTATGATATAACATACCTAAAAGATTAAATGAATAATTAGTTATTTAACATATAAATTTATAATGTTTTGAAAATAATCTCCATTTAAAATAACGTGATTTAAACGATGGATATTTAAAGGAACATTTGGACCAACAATAATTTACTAATTATTAAAATCCATTTTAATGTTTAAAATGTCTTATTAAATAATACTTTTAATTACTTAAATTTAGAAAAATTATAGAAAATTATTTGGTGCCTTTAAAAATAGTTAAAGTTTACAAAACTATTTTTATAACTATTGAAAATTTCTCATAATTAAATTACGGCTTGAAAAGCCTTAAAAAAATAGATGAGGAAGCTTGGGTTTGAACCCGGGACCTCTTGCTTACAATCCACGCCAATTACCAGTTGGGCTACAACCCGATCTGGTTAAAAGTCCCATTACAATGTTTAAGAAGCATTAGTTTCAAAAACCCCTAATTCACAAGAACCCTAGAATCAATTTGGATCAAATTGACCATGAATTCGAAGTTGATAACGGAATTAAAGTTAGGGCTTTTGTTTGTTATGATCATACGAATATAATTGTATGTTTAATTACCTAGTTTGAAGTCAAATCGATGGTGCTTAGAGGAAGGGTTGTGCGCAGCTGTGAAGAACTCTAATTCAAGAGGTAAATGATGATGATAATCAAATTGCTCTTGTGGGAAGCTTCGGGTCATCATCTCGAACGAAAATCCACAACCAATTGAACTTGAAAAAGTCCAGAAGGAGTTGAACTATGTAGTTACAGGTCGATGAATAGGATCACGATCGAACTCCATGAAATCGTGTGTTTCGAACGAAATTAGCGTTACAGAAGGCTTTAAGAGTTTAACTAGAAGATTTTCCCTTTCTTAAATGGTTTCAATTCAGTCGGTTACAGTTCAAACGAGTTAAAGCTTTAAACAAGGTTTCGGTTTCAAGAACAACACCATAACCGTTCAATAAACGCAATTAAAATAGGTCTTTGGGTTCGAAATAAGTTCATGAGCGGTTTGATGTACTTTAATTGTGTTTTAATCAAACGTTTAGAGTGTGTGAGGTTCGCCGGAGCTCCGCCGGAGAAGGTGGCCGGAGACAAGGTCGACGGTAGGGTTGTTTTGGGTTTGTTATTAGTAATTTACAAATAGGCCCCTGAAGTTTATAAAACTTAACATTCAAGGTAAATAGTTTATGAGTTAAGTTTTTAAATTTACAATTTAAGCCTTAATCTTTTAAAAGCCTAATTTAAAATAATCCAAATTTACTTATAAAAATTTTATAAATTTATAAGCTTGTTCAACTTTGAGATTTAATTCTTTAATTTAAGTTAGTAGTTGAAACTCATGAATGACATTTAAAGTTTCTTAAATTTATGAAACTTTATTTTATAATTTATAAAAATTACTATAAATTGTTAATTGATTTTTTTAATAGATGGAAATTAAATTAAACATTTATCAGTAATTGGTTAAATTGTACATTTGATGTGTTTGATCCATTAAAATTATTAAAATAATTTAAAAATGGAAGTTCAATATATGTTAGGGTTTGGGTTTAAACTTTGAAAATGATGGATGTTATATCGGTTTTTGATAGTAAGCTTGTTGAGTTCTCGGTAGTCGATGCACATACGGAATGAACCATCCTTCTTCTTCACGAATAGTACAGGTGCACCCCATGGTGAAGAACTAGGATGAATGAATCCCTTATCGGTCAACTCTTGCAGTTAACTTGCCAGTTCTTGCATTTCAGACAGTGCAAGACGATAAGGTGATTTAGCCATAGGGTTTGCACTAGTGATCAAGTCAACCATGAATTCAACTTCTCGCATGGGAGGTAACCCCTTAAGATCCTCGGGAAACACCTCGGGAAAATCTCGCATGACAGAAATGTCTCTTAGTTCCTTACCCTTGGCTTTCGTATTAACTACATAAGCCATGAAAGCTACGTAGTTTTTACTTAAGCATTTTCGGGCTTTGATGCAGGACATAAGTTGGAGTCCTTGGGATGATTTCTCCCCAAAGACTTTCAAAGTATCACTCGTTGGTAAAGGAATTCGAATGCACTTCTCGAAACATAGAATCTCCGCACATTGCTTGGCTAACCAATCCATACCGATAATAACTTCAAAGCTTCCCAGTTGCATAGGAATGAGGTCAATGAAGAACTCGTGTTTGTTAAGGCTCAAGGTACAATCACGTATAACGATGTCAACGACGATCATCGGCGACTTCGACCGGGAAGGATCTTTCAAGATTAACATGCGTCTTAGAAAGTATAGGCTCGAACTCCAAGAACATGGGAATGAGGATAACAAAGGATAGTAATTTAAACAAGAATAAACTAAGAGTTGTAAGGCATACAGAATGGTTCCATTTGGTAACACATTACCATTTGGAAACGTTGACACGTCAAGGTGAATTGACCATGCGCCTTAGAAACTTGTGTATATTGACCATAGTTTATCACTCATCCTAGAAATCCCCAGGTAAGCATAACTAGTCCTGTAGGATTTATGCAAAATGCTTACCATAGCCCGGAGGCCTTTTGCCAGGAAATCCAGAATATAGGTGTCTATGTGTCACACAATATTTCTTAGGTTCATGAAATCAAAACCTTGATGAGATTTGTGTAGATTAGACATAAAGTCTAAAGATCCAAGTCATAAACAATAAATATACGATCCCACGTGTCATCGAGAATAAGATTAAGAAACTTATGTTTGGGGAGAATCAAAGAGTCAAAGATAAGTTTAGGGAGACAGGTAACAATGATTAAGCAATCCTATTCTAAGGCATCAAATTGCACATAAGAAGGCATAGCATTATGTAGCATGCAAACCGTATATTTTACAAGATAGAAATATAATTCTATAAGGTTCATGCATACGCTATAGTCTAGGTCACCATTTCTAATAACTTAAATCTCTATAGTTATGGGCTCTGATACCAATCTGTCATAGCCCAACCTTGATGGCGGAAATGTCGAGATGTGTGGGTTAAGATCATTCACATCCACATAACGCTATTAATAAACCCAAAATTAATAATCATAAGTTTTAAATGTAGCATTATAAGCATAAGTCTCAAACAAGGAAAACAACAAGCATAAAAAGTAATATTTCAAGTCCATCCATTTATTTGTCTTGGTCCATTCCTAGGTGTGAATAAGTTTCAAAAGTGGCAATCAAACTTTCGCATTTCTTGAAACATGTTAAAAATAAAAAGGACAACATAGTGTTGGTGAGATTTTCATAGTTTTCAAAACATAAGTATATAAAAGATGGCAATTCATGTCATAAGTTAGAGAACAAAGTAAGTAGGGATGCAAGACAGAATGCACAATCAAACCTTGACAATTTTACAAGTCTCAACGTTTACAAGTTTATACGATTACCTAAGTGTACTTGGATTAACCAAGCAGGTTTGTCAGGCCCATAGATCTATCACGTCACCAGACTAGCAATAGTTAATGATTGTACATATAATCGTCAATACATGGTAATTACTAATATCAACTAACCACAACATACAAGTGAATTGCCATAAGTTTACATGAATTAAACGTTTTACAAGTGCAATGGTTATAATGTAACATGTTTCACCCCAAAGTGTAAAAATATGAAAAAGGGGTATAGAAATACTCACTTGATCAATAAGTATATATTGACGATTAAAAGAATAATAAGCAAGGTTCCAATGTAGTCCTTCAAAAAGTACCTAAGTATATATATATATTTACAAGGTTTAAGTTTAATGATATTAAGTTTAGCGAATTAACAAGGGCTATGGTTTTAGTGGATTTGGGCATTATTATATGTACTTTTAAAAATATATTCTTTATAAGTTTAAATATAAAGCAGGTGGAATTGGATCGTTCATAAATATTAAAGTTTAAATATAATATTTGAGTAATTATTTGAAATAAGCATGAGTTAAACAATATTATGTAATAAGAAACATTTAGACCAACAACAATTTATTAAAATCCATTTTATAATAAATTATTCAAAACGCTCTTTGTTTAAAATGTTAAAAAAAATTTGTTTAATTAAACTTAAAAAGAAAATTACAAAAAATATTTGGTGGGTTTTAAAAATATAAGAAGTTTGTAAAAATAATTTTTATATTTTTAGAAACATTTTTGAAATTTATTTAAGGCTAAAAGCCTTTAAAAAATACATGAGGTTGCCCGGGTTCGAACCCGGGACCTCATGTAGGGGAGGAGAGTGACTTAACCATTAGACCAGGGCCGCAACCGCGGTTATTGTTGGTTTCGAATTGTTATAAACCCAATTCAAAAGATTTCTCCCATTCTCAAGAACCCTAGAACCATCTTGAATCAAAATGAGCCCCAAATCGATGTTATCAATTGAATTAAGTTTGAGGCTTTTGTTTCCAAAGTGAATCGAGTTTGTATATTAGTTTAATTACCCGGTTGAATGTGGATTCGAGATAAACACGACGAAGCACTAACCGCAACTAAGTCTTGACATGATTTGTGGGAAACGATGATGAACACCAAATTGAATTCGTATGAAGCTTCGGATGGTATTCAGGACTCAAAGCCCTCTATCAATTGCGGGTTAGAGGGCTCGAATAGAGGTCCACGAGTGACTTGCAGGTCGCGACGAAGTGGTTGTGTGGATCGACTTGTTTGTGCGTTTTCAGGAGAATTTGAGAGTTGTGAACGATTAATATTTGTTAGATAATTGCTTAAGTTCATTTAATTAGACTATAATTAGGATTTAAGGGTCGAACGGTTATAAGGTTTAATGTATATCAGTTATGTAATCGATTAGGCTAGAAACCGATGTTTAAACGCAAATAAAGTCTGAGTTTAAGTTCGAATCACGCTCAAGAATCGATTTGGAATGGTTTGATTCATAAACCGAAAAGTTTAAGTCGTTTTTTGACTTCGCCGGAGCTCCGCCAGAGTTTCGCCGGAAAAACGGGGTGAAGGGAAAAATGGTTTTGGAATTTTGTAATTTTATATGAATGGCTCTTGTAGTTTGATTTGTTATCATTTCATGCACAAAACACCTTTCTAAAGTTTATAAAAATGACAAATAACCCCCTAACTTAATCATTTCAAGTTTTTAACATTTCTAAGATTAGTAATTTTTTATAAATTAATATTATTATTAGTATTATTACTATTATTATAGTTATTATTATTTGTATTGTTATTATTATAACTTATGATTATTATTACTATTATAATAATAATAATAATAATAATAATAATAATTATTATTATTATTATTATTATTATTATTATTATTATTATTATTATTTTAAGTATTATTATTAGTACATAACTTACTTATCTTTTCTTGTTAATATTATTATTATTAAAATCATTATTAAGATTGTTATTTAATTATTATGTAATAATTTACATTATCAACTTTCAAGTTAAAGAATTAAAGACAAATTAAAGTAATAAATATAAGCACCCCATGAGTTTCGCTTTAGACAACAATGGTCCTTATAAAAATTTAACGAAAAATAACACTTAGTTAACCAAAAAAAATACAAGATGTTACGGTACGGTGATAATGTTGGAAGTTTCGGCGGTAACTACGGCGGTGATGACGGCGGCAATGACGGTGATGACGGCGGCAACGACGGTGATGATGACCGTTAGCTTTCACGGCCCGTGACACGTTTCTCGGCTCGTGAAGAGACCAAAAAACATAAAAAAATAATTTTTCAACTATAAATACTAACATATTTGCAAACAAAAATTACACTTAAATATAAAAATCTTAACATATTTACAAAAAATATGATTTCAACAGGTTCTACATCAAGTTCACAATCGGTTATAGCACAATATCAAAATCCTTGGAATGACAAAGAAGATGTCACTTTAGCAAGATCTTGTCTAGAAAATTCGGGTACTATTTTCGGATACTGTTTAATTTATTGGAACCATATATCAAAGCGTTTTCATCAAATTCTAGAACATGATGACTATCAAACCACTAACGAACTTAGCAGCAAATGGTTCGATTTGAGGAGAAATATATCGATATTTCACTCAATAAACAATAACATTTACGACAAGCGAAACACTTTATTGAATGAAACAAATATTATAGAAAGGGCTCAAGAACAATACCGGCGAAGAATCAGAACAACTTTTAATCATGTTTCCGTTTGGAACTTTTATAAAAGTCAACAATATTAAAAATTGTATTTCGAGTTACTGTTATATTATTTTATTAGATTGTCTGAATATTATTATTAATAAACAAATAAAAATATTATTTATTAAATAATTACATTGTTCGTATTGAACACAGTTCATCTGCCATAAATCGTCGGAATCTAAGGCAAGCATCTTGTAAATTATTTTCATGTCACTCTAAACATCTATACTGAACCAGTCTACGTAATAACATACAAATAACAACTCCTGAATCTCGACCGATATGACCTGCATTTAAAGGCCAAACAATTTCACCGGACACTAACAATTCTTCAATTTCTTCTTGCTCAGATTGCTGCCAATAATGTATACGTCCAAGAAAATAAAGTAAATACGACTCAAATTATACAATAATCGCCCGAACATTACAATGAATGCACCACGAATCATCACACGTATTTGGATGGTATTCATAAGGAAAGAATATATGAATTTGAAGTGACTCCATAGAAAATTTAAAAAGATACCAATTTTCATCATCATCAGTGATCGGATAAAATCACAATTTATAGATTTTTTATGAAATTTAATCACAACTATAACATGAAAACAATATTACCGTACCAACTTCCCATAACACAGGATATAGATCTCTACTCCCGTCTGCATATTCATTACCATCAACGGATCCCATGTATATTAAGTTAAACCACTCCAATGGAAGAATTGTCCAACGATCATTACCCGGCAACTCTTCTGTTCTACTTATTTCTTCAAATCGTCAAATCATCTGTCTATTCGTCCACACCCGAATATGTTATAAATAACAATAAAATATATATTAAAACAATATTTTAGGGTAAAAAAATTCTAATTTAAAATCTTAAATCTGAACACAAAACTGTGTTTTCAAAAAGCCCTCGCCAAAATGGTAAGTGGAGATCCACAACACCCATGTAATATACCCTACATAATTCAGCATCTCCGTTTCGTAAAAACTGCATAATATTCCGAGACAAATTTCCGTCATTCCGCCGGTTATGGTTATCAATTGGTTCCGGAATATTTTCAACAACTACACGTGAGTTAGAACCAATTTTATTCGCACGCCTTTTATTATTTCTCCGATCTGACATTTTACTTTTCTCGATCGATATTGTTTCATAAAAAAACTGAAATGTATCCCTATATATATCGATAAATATAGAATATTACATCAAATCAAATTATTGATACACATTTTACGAGGAATAATACGTCACGTCACATAATTATAAAAAACGAATAATCACGAAAACCGATAAATAATTAATAAAAACAAAAAATACGTCGACAGCCTTCACGGCCCGTGAAGATATAGGTCGTGAATAAAATCCTTTACGAGCCGTGAAGGCTCTCACGGACGCAGTGTTACGGCCCGTTACGGTCTTCATGGTCGTGAGTTGCTAATTCAAAATTTTAAGATTTTCAAAGCCTCTCACAGCTCGTAAGAGTCTTCACGAGCCGTGAAAAAAAGTCAAAGGATGTTTATATATCTCTGACAGGGTGTCCATATATCCTTTGCCTTTAGAAATTATAAAATGTAAATTGTAATGCATTAAAAAAATAGAATTTACAACAAATTAGATTTTTTGGTGTTTAAAATTTGTTGTTGTGTTGTGTTTATTTATCACCTGAACTATTGTTGTTGCACAGTTTTCATCACATGTGAGTTCTTTTATCATATTTGCCACAAGAATTGAATGTATATACTTTCAAATTAGGAGGCAAGTTCAAATATAGATACAATCAATGCCCAATTGAATTTAGCTATTGTGACTTGTATTTAAATTTGCCACAACTTGAAAACCACAAGTTTAGATTTTGGTAGGATGACCCTTGAGATGAATCATTGTTTTTAATGTGTATATGTGCAACACATCAAATACCTATTCATAAACTTTCATTGATTTGAATATTCACATCTATTTTTAAGATAGAATAAAGACCTAGAGAGCAATTAGAGTGTTGTGACTAAATCAACACATTGGATATCAATTTATACCAACATATGAGGGTTAATTGATAAATAAATAAAAATACAAAAACAACTATAAACGACTATATTGATGTTTTACGAAGGTCAAATTCTCTATACCAACGGCTATACTCAGGTATAATTCGGTTCCGAATTATGCCTGGTTCCAGTCTGAAATTAAAAAGGCCACATGTGGGTATGGTCGAGTATGGGTTGGGTATGGTTAGAACCGAATAGGGCATGGCTATGGATGCCGACCTCAAGTTGCCCATTGAATTGGTGGGTCCATATAGAAGTGGGCAAAATGGGTTTTGGGTCGTACATGAAACCAGGTACAAATCGACTTCAGCACAACTGGGTCGAGGCGAAACCAGGTATGAACCCGAGTCGGGTTCACCTACTTGAAAACCCTACATGCTATACCCGGGTAGGGTTGGGTTGGGTCCGAAACCGAGTTAAAAATTATTTCCTTCTTCTTCTTTTAATTTTTTTTGTGTGTGTGTCCAATACTGAGTTCAACTCGGGTTCAACCGGGTAGGGTTCGGTTCGGGTTCGCTAAAAAACTCAAATTCTAAACCGGTTCCAATCTTACGGGTTTAAACGGTCCAACCCGGGTACATCTCCCATCGGGTACTACCCGTACCCGGGTCCGGTCGGGTCTGGTCGGGTCCGAACCCGGTTTTTAGCCCACTCTAGGTCCATATTTTCAAACCCACTTTTGGACGGTGTGATGGGCCAATGTCATGATGCATTTGAAAGACGGCTAAAGGCCAATATTTAAGCCCTAGAACAAAAACATCACATTAAGAGAAAGGTACAAATTATATAATATAACATACATGTATGAGATTTATGACAATTTCTTTAAGCCCCAGGTTTTCATGGAATACAAAAAGCAACATCTTTTTGTTGTTTACTTCTTACTTGGACAATGCATAATCATTAATGCCTCTTAAAAAGTATTTTTCGTCATATTAACGTAAAGTTAATATAAATGTTTGAATGAATGTAAATCAATCCTTGATTTAGGGGTCCTGAATATATTTAAATTTCATAATCATTCAAGTTGTATAATATTGCAAGCCGGTTTGAATTTATGTCAACCGATTTAGGGGTGTATGAATATATAATCTGAAAGTGATTATTTATTTATCGTGGTTTCACTTCACGAAAGAGGGCGGATCTTAAAGAAACTATAATATTAGTGTTTTGTGACCTTGACGTCATGGGTCCAAAATCCAAATCGTGAGAAACAGTTTCCTGCACAAAGTGTAGAATAAAGTTTCGTACATCAAATCACTAAACGATTAGATCCCTTCTCGAACTCTACACAAAACGGAAGCTAAGTCAACTGTCGGAGCACAAATTATTTTCACCAAAAATATATTTTTTACTTACATGTAATATTAAGATAAATAATAACTATTTTTATGCGTCCGTGTAAGTCGAGTTGCTTGCGAGTTACATGAGACCGACTCACAAAAAATTTAAATAAGTTAATCTTAAATGAGTTTGAGGTTATATTGGTGTTTATTTGAAAACAAATCAGAGCTCAAATCAAATATATAAAAAGAAGTAGAATTTAGATTAGGCTTACAAGCTTGTATACAATATACAAATATAGTAATAATAATTTAAAGAGTGAATTATTGTTTTACTAGTGGTTTGATTATATTTAGTATTTTCATCATTTTTTTTGCATTTGTCTCCCTTAGGTTTTAAAAAGTGTTATTTTCAACCAAAAACGTTAAATCCGTCAATATAGAATGTTAAACATCTATCATTAAAATGGGTATTTATGTAATTTTGTATAAAAAGGCAAAATCCTAACGTACGATAACGTGTTGTTAAAATTCAATTCACGTGTTATTGTTCTATTCACGAAATCTACATTAGGCATTTCATTTTCGAACCTTTAATCATGACTGAATCATGAGATTGTCAGCTATATCGATGGGGGAGTCATACGAACTTGGTTTTTGGTGGCGGTCGGGAACCCGTTGCGAAGGGAACAAGGGGTTGTATGATAGGACCATCGCTTTTAGTTGTCATCTCTCTTATATCGTGATTCTGTTAAACTCGATAATGGTTATGTAATCGAGGGATTTTGTTTTTATTTAAAAGGGTAATTTTGTCAATTTACATGTTTAACGTTTTAAATTAACATATACTATTTTTGAGTGAAAATGATGTTTTTTTAAACCACACACACACATACACACACACACACACACACATATATATATATAGGGGAGTGTTCAAATAAGAACCATATTTTTTTGTGAGAACTCTAGGAATCAATCCCAGCCACTCATTTTTTATCACATGTAAATCATATGTCATTTCCTCATTTTTTTTAAAATGTTCATAACTTTTTTCCACAACATCATTTTTTCAAAAAAAATTCACCATAAAATTCAGTATTTTTTTTATTTTTCCAACGCCTACCATATTGATATACTTTTATAAAAAAATTATACATCTATTGTTTACATTTCGTTAAAAAAACGAATTTTTTTTTTATTTTTTATAGTTTTTTATGAAAGATGGAAAGTAGGGGAAATATTTTTGTTTTTATATTTTATATTTTTATATTATTTTTTTATTTATAAAATTTTTAAATATGTTTTTGTTAATTATAATTTTGCCATTAAGAACTAGAGGTTGAGATTGGTTCCTAGAGTTCTAAAAAAACTAGTTCTCATTT
>BJCM01171336.1:3399-21905 GCA_018326385.1 Flaveria bidentis | reverse complement strand
ACATATAAACCTAACGGTTCCCCCTCTTTCTATCATCTTCGTCTTTCCTCCAAACCTAAATTACCAAATTTCTCTCTAAAACCATCTTCGTTCTTCTTTCCTTCACCTTAAAACTTTCTCATAATGGCCAACCTTAACCAAAGAAATGACCCAGATTTCTTCATGCAGTTACACAGGCAACACAACCAAGTTACTCTGTTAAACTCTAAGAAAGATCCATGTTTCTCAGAGGTTAGCCATTTCTTGGCTTTATCTAACTACTTCACCTCCCTTACCATTGATCCTACTCTGTATGAGGATCATCTACTTGAATTTTAGAAGACCTACCAAGAGGTCGTTATGGATGGGGAGAAGGCACTATCGCCACAATGCAAGGGAGAACAATATTCATCACTCCAGCCATCATCAACAATCATCTTCAACTGGATGATGAAGAAGGTGAGGTGTTTTTCCCAAAA
Organism: Flaveria bidentis; assembly: GCA_018326385.1. Taxonomy (NCBI): domain Eukaryota; kingdom Viridiplantae; phylum Streptophyta; class Magnoliopsida; order Asterales; family Asteraceae; genus Flaveria; species Flaveria bidentis. The sequence goes on along the minus strand of BJCM01171336.1, from coordinate 21,447 downwards.
GAAGTTGTTAATCATTCCTTTGAGCAGATAGGCTATGAGGGAGATTTCTCTGTAAAGACCTTCAGGAAAGGGAAGGTCTCCTCCTAGTGGAAATACCTGCTTCATGTGGTTATCCATAGCTTGTCCAACAAGCATGGAGGGTGGGACCAGATTCTTGAAGATTTCTCCTTCATAGTTCATGGGATGGTTCAAGGAGTCAAGTTCAGGTACTATCAGTTTGTTTATACAAGTTTTCTTGCTAACTTGGACTCCTTAGAATACTACATGTTTCCTAGATATGTTCAATACATTCTTAACTATGAACTGGGCTCACAGTTAAGGGAAACATGTAATATTCTTAAATTGGGACAGATGAAGCCCGACATTTTTAAAATCTTGAGGAAGCCAACTGTTGGCTTCTCTAGGTAAGAAACAACCCTTGTCCTAAAAATGTTAGAGCTCATTGCTCAAGGTGACAACCTAGCAGCACAAACTAGTGTTGAACCCACACCTTCTACATCTCATCCACCACAACAACCACAAATCACCCTCACCTACAAAAGAAAATCCAAACAAACCCCTGGTCAAAATATTGAATCTGTGCAGGCCCCCATATACTCACCCATATAGGAGGAAGTGGATACTAGAGCTTCCACTTCTCCTGAGGAGCAAACCAGTCCCATTACTTTAATAATTAGTGCTGAGGTTCCTCATGCTCAGCCTGATAAGCTCACAATCCCAAATGCCTTAAGCCTTCACTCTGAGTCTCAACACTCAAGTGAACAACCTTTAGGGGACATCTACCATCCCCAGCCTTTAGACTTAAACCAACCCATTCCTAACCTTTACTTCTATACTAATGAAGACTTAGGTTTTAGTGAGTACCATGAGTCTCTCTTCTTTTCCACTTCTCAAAGAGAGATGAGTGCTCCTGAATCTCCTATGTCTAGCCCACATTAGTCACCCATCACTGAGGTGGATACTTCTGAACCTGTTCAGGATATCCATATGGAAGAGGCTCTCACTTCAGCAAGTGATTAGATCATTAAGACCTCAACCATGGCAACTCAGCCCATTAACACCTCAACTGAGGTTGTCAGTGAGCAGAGGAAATCCAGCAGCCAAGAACCTGAAGTTGGTGGTGAGAGAGAGGATTTTGGTCCAATTCTCTCATCCCCCAATGATTCTTCTAATGAAGATGAGGGGAATTTGAGGCTAAAGGTGCAACAACTGTCACAAACATGCACCTATTTAGTCTTCATGGTCAGTCATCTTGAATCTCAGGTGTCTACCTTGCAAAACAAGGTCAATGATCAGCAACTTGAGATTTCCTATCTCAGGGAACAACTAATTGGGAGACCTTTAAGAAGAGCTCAACCAGGAACACAAGAACCTGTGAGTGTGATTGACCTAACTCCTAGCTCACCTATACAAGAGGGTGATGCTACCAAAAAGGGAGAGAAAGTCATTACAGTCACAGAACCTGGGAGTTCTTCAGGGATTATGGACATTGATGACTCACCATCCTCACTTGCAATTGTGCATACTCAGCAACTTCCTCAAGTTCATATTGATGTGGACTCCATAAACTCCTACCTTTAGAGTCTTTTTGAGGAAGGTATACCAAGGGCAATGTCATCTCCACCAATTTCAAATCTCATTATTAGGTGGATGTATGATGAAAACAGAAGAGCCCTTATCATTCAAAGAGTTCAAGGGCAGAAAGAAGTCTTCAATTTTTAGACTTTGAACTTCTATGAAAGTCTTGATCTTGTCATCATGCCACTTGTCAACCAAAGCCAATCCAAACAAGCTGACAAGCTGGCTTAAAGAATTCAAGATAGAATCACTGCAGAGTTCAGCTTCAGAAAGAGATTAAGGCAATCATGCAATATCATTAGTCAACTGGATGTTGAGGCAGACCCTAAGATTAGCTTCATAGGGGAAACCTTGACTGAAGGCCTAATGGTAGAACTTGAGAGCTCTGTATCGCCATCAACTGCTTCAGAGGTTAATTCCTTTTATTGGACACCTGCTAATGAAGGTGCATCTCTACCTCTCTCTGGCTAGAGCTTAGAAGCTACACCAAGCAATGAAGGCCAAAGCTCTATCCACCTTGAGTCACAAAGGTCTGTGAGTGACAAAGGGAAAAGAAAATTGACTTTTGAGGAGATTGAGGAGGAGGAGAGAGAGAGAGGAAAAGGAAGTTGAGGAGAGAAAGTTCCTCTACTAGGTCTGCAAGACTCATAGAAGCTGCTATCAGGGCTGCCCCCAGGCCAAACACTTAGGATGATGAGTTGAGGGCTGTCAGGATCAGCTACTTACAGACCAGGATCTATGACATTGATAATATCATCTCCCTCCCCTTAGATGAATAAAATGAACTAGCTGACAAGGAATTGTCAAAGGAAAGAAAGGAGGCAGAGGATGCAAAGCTACTTCTTTACATCAAAAAAGAAAGAAGAAAGAAAAGACTGTACAAGCATGTGCCTACTCTCTCCCCAGATCAAGAAAGTCCTGTACAAGAGGATGTGGTTCCACAAGAACCTCAGGTAGACAAAGAAAAGGATAGGATCAACATGATCAACTACTTGAGTGCCATAGGCCTCTATCTAGCTGATGCATTTCTTCCCTTACCCTTTGATTACACTGAATTTGAGTACCTCAAACAACTTGAACTTGAGATAGTCAAAAAAAGAAAGGTTACTAAGAGGAAGTTAAGGAAAGAAGTTGTAAAGTCAAGAGATTATCCAGAAAAGTATGAAGAAGTCTGCTGATAAGCAGAGGATGATGAGCTTCTTGAAGCTGTATGGATTCTCCGGAAGGAGACTTGGTCCTATGTCTCTATCCACCATGGATGAGCACATTAGAGTGATCAAGCAGAAGATTCAAAGAGGTGAACTTGTTGACTTAAACTCCCCACCAAGTCAGGTCCCTCAGGAAGTAGAGATTAAGGTTGAACCATTTGAGAAAACACAACCTGAATCTCCTGTTGAGCCTTAGCAAGCTTCTATTTCTGATCCACAGCAGGGTTCTGTTCTCTCTCAATCTGACCTTGTGAGAGAGGAAAACCCAACTGAGAAAGACAAAGAAGATCAAACAGATGTTGTAGGCTAGTCTTCTCAGTTAAAAGGATCAAAGAGGAGAAAAAGGATGGCTTCCAAACCAAAACCAAAAAAGAAAAAGAAAGAAACATCCATCTTCAAACCTCAGGATGAGTCAAAACATCCTGAGGATGTGCAAAAAGAGGATGCTCCACCAACTCCAATTCAAGTAGCTCCTCTTGCATCAGGAAGACCCATCTTGTCCTTGACATACACTACAAATCTAGAAAGATGGCATGTCATCAGAGATCAAGGTGTTAAAAATGTCTACACATGGCAGGATATGTTCAATCTACCTCTGCATGATCTCTTTGACATGAGAAGACACTTTGAGAGTCTGAGTGATCCTGATCATCTTATGAAGAAAGAGATGGTTATTATCCTAATGAGGACTGTTGATATCTGAAGTCTTAAAGTGTTTTGGTAGCATCAGCCTAGGGGGAGTTTGTAAGGATTAAATGTAAGGATGATGCAATCCAAACACCTAAAGTCTCTCATGTATGCATGCAGAAGTGTACTGAAGTAGAATGCTTCGGAAGTTTCACACTTTGCCTTAGAAAATACTGTAAGTGTGAAATCTTTCGAAGCCAAGACCAATATCTTCCAAAGCCAAAGATGAAGTCTTTTGAATCTTCAAAGACAAAGTCTTCCATAGCCAACACTTGAAGAAAGATTTCTTTCGAAGACTTTTTGAACACATGCTTTATTTGATGTACCTTTTACATAAAGCTAGACCCCTTTCCACTACAACTCTGATGAGACACCAACTTTACATAAGTAGGTGAAAGGTCCATGCTTTTAGTAACTGTACATTGAGGTCTTGAGTCTGTAACTTTCTACTTTATGTACTTTATCCTTTTTGTAATATATTAGGATGTGAGCTATGCCATGTTATAGTCACTAGTCAAAAGGCAATCTGCCTTTTGACTCAACATTTAATTGTGTTTGTTGTCTAGTCAATTGTATCCAGCTGGCCTTCAAAGTATGGTCGGCTGTAGGATGTAGTATATGTATCTCTAGTACTTGTAACTTTCTGATATGCTTTTGTAACATTTGTAATAGAACTTGAGAGGTAATATACAACATTCTTGTGTGTTTTGCCATCTTGTTTTGTCTCTTATTTACTTGTGTTCTTAGCATCTTTACCAAAGGTTAACTAGTTCCTTATTTGATCTGTTAAGTGTTCTAAGCAACTCTTCTCATTGTGTTGTTGTATTGTAAGTGCATACCCTTCTCCGGTCCTGCACTAACCATTGCCTATCAATATTTATATTAATACCCAGGGCCCTTAGTTTAATTAACAACTAGGCTATAAACTCGTATATTACACGATTGAATAAAAAAATATTTAATAGTTACAAATAAATGTTAAGAGTAACAAAACGATATTTTAGAATAAGATATGATTGAAATTACGTACATGTAAATGGCTTACGTGATAAAACAATAGTATTATTTATCAAACTTTCATATCTAAAGACATTTATTTTTAAACACTCGTTTTTAAAAGGTGTTATTGAAAAATATTTTTATTCATTTTTGTTGTTTTTATTTCAATGTTTATACAAAACTTAAAAAATACCAATGTAAAATATTTTGTCTTAAAAAAGTTTAATGTTTTAGAAAAATTCATTATTTTATAGTTAAATAAAAGATGTAGATTTTATGTTCATTAAAAAAATTTATATGATCTAAATTTCAAAAAATTAAAATAAGAGAACGAGAGAGTGTGTATGTCACACCCCGTTGACCGGGTCCGGTTCTGACCGACTGATAACAACATAATGTAGTATATTATAAACATAACTTAATTAATTAATGTCCAATCATTTATAACAATACCAATTCTAGTCAAATTGTTTTCTAAATCCCAAATTACATAAATTTTAGTCAATTGCCTCAAATAAACAATGTTTAGAAAATGGAAGGTAGCTAATCTCCAAATGTCCAAATAGGTTACTCCTATCAATGATCACTTGGTAATTTCATTCTTCTCCTGAAATACACACCCAAAATATATCAATAATATGCTGGTGAGCTCATAAGTTTATGACACAAGACTTATCACAATTCATAAAAATAAGATAATAGTAGTAACGGTGCACAAAAGAAAGTAGCACAATTAAACCTAGACCCGGGTAACCCTCCCAAGTGCTAGAATATCCCCTGACTATACCCCTTATTGTTATGAGCTTAAATGTGTCCTACTAAGCACATGTAACCTGAAATAATTTGTGACATAATGATTTTTAAATCTCAATAGGGGGTTTCCCTGTTCTAAGGACCCATTGTGTGCGGGAGATTCCCAAATAGTACTATCCATAAACCACGCGGCTCCCAATGGAGTTAATAATTGTGTTCATGTTCGGGATAAGAGCAATAACCATAGCACCATAATAATGTTTTATAAGAGTGTGCATTCCACCCCAAAACAGTTTAAGTAAAAAGGGGGTTATGAAACTCACTTTAGCTAGTTCCTGGAGTAGGTGTTCATGATTTAGAGAGCTACCGACCGGTAAGGTTCCTAAGTTCATTTTTTAAATATTATTTTTCATTTTAAATCAGTTACTTAAGCCCAACACTTGTAGTTTAGGTTTACCCTTACGCGATTTAGTGACTTACGTTACATGTGTGTACTTTATTTTAAACCTTGAAGTACGAAGTCTTGAGTTGGTCAGTGGTGCTATTTGGGTTATCAAATTATGATTTCAGATTATACTAGTGGTCTTAGGTAAGTTTAGTTCCCAAAACAGCAAGGTTTGATTTATTGGCAAGTTTAGTTCCTAAACTTTACTAAATTGTCGATTTTAACACTTATATTTGAGACTTTTGCAATTTAGTTATTTATAATTGATTTCTATTATTCAAGTGGATGTAGCTATTGTATTAAGTTAGTTTTTATGTCCTTTAGGTCTTTCTTAACGGGTTCAAGAGTTTGTTTTTTGGTTTGGGTGTTTTATAGTGTTACATTGAAAGGTTTCTCTCTTGGAATTGTTGGGTGGTTCATATGGTAGTTTATATCTATATTTTAATATATTTGAGTATCAATTAGTTCCTAGAATGTAAGCATTCTGGCCCAAGGCTTGGTGCTTATGTTATTTTATATTTTAACACGGTTCGGATGCATTTTGTAATGTATTTGTATGTTTGATTACTTTATCAAATTTTGAGTTGTCTTTAGGTTTGTGGATCATAATATACTAGAAGATATTGGTTTCATAAATTTGTAAAAGTTTTCATAAATTCTTTTATTATTTTTCTTTTTAGAGATGCGTTAGTTCACTTAAATTAACGTTATTTTTGTATAAATTCATAGGAAATTTTATAAATGATAATATTTGATTTGTAGCTAATTTTTATCATTATTAGGCCAATAGATACTATATTTCAAGTCTTGGGTTGTTTTATGTCGGTTTTGGTGATTTAACACTCGGGCTTAGATTTTTAACAGGTTCTTAGGTTCGGGTCAAATTTCGATACAGTTAAGTCTTATAATACTTCGATATAATTAGTGAAATGTTTTGGTCTGAATATTTTTATGTTTTTATCTTAAGGGAACGTTTTTGTGAATTTTTACTATTTTAGCATGAATATCCTTTCTATTTTTGTTTACAAAGCAAACAAGCTTCATAAACTATGAAATTTAAATTTTGGGTATTTCATATCATTATAAATCCATTAAAATTTTGTACATTCGGATTACATTTATATTTGATATTTCCATTAAGTCTACCGGTTAGTTCAGTTAAGTGTCTATTAAGTTCTGTTTATGGGTTTCTAAGTGTTTTAATATGATTTGTTCATTCCTAAATATTTTAACATCATAAGTAGTTTCCGAATAATCCCCTAATTTCAGTAACTCAAATCATCAACTTCTTTATTTTACTTTTCTCAAAATCATATATTCTTGTATATTTTATAAAATGTGAAATACATAGACTTAGATTATGAAATTTATTTTTGACTTAAGATGGTCTCAAATAACTTCCAGAAATATTTAGTTTAAATTTTTAGAGTTATATTTCATACTTTTATATTTATGTAAAAATCGGGTTTTCGGGTGAGTCATATTTGCTAAAATCATGTTTGTGAGCAAAAGGGCTTTGAGAAAACCTTGTGTATCTTTAAATTACTGAAATATTTAGTGTTTAAAGCTTCACAAAACATTGAGGGTTTTGTGAGATTGGTTGAGTCACTAATGTGATGAAACGTGATATTTTATGCATTTCCGGGTAGCACAGTTTACCTTGTCGTGTGAGGTGAGCGAGAGATGATTGTGGGCTGCTGGAATGGACTTCGATTGACGAAGGAAGGCTGCCCAAAACAGTGGGTTAGTTCCGGTTACGAGTAGAATGAAAAGGAAGGATGTGAACTTGAAGGTGTGTGTGTGTGTGTTTTCATTTGTTGTTACCTTAAGTTAAGGATGGATGTGGTTGCTTGTGTTGAACCAATTTTAAGGGCCTTTAAGTGCTGGAATCTTGAGTGTTCTTGAGTGTGCAAGTGGTTGTTTGCTAGTTGGTTCAAGAGAGGAATTTTTAAGTGTGTGTGGAGATGAGTTTGTGTAGTGAAGTGAAGTGTGAGGGTGTGTGTGTGATGTGGATGGCCAAGAGGGAGAAGAGGGGGTTTGGGGAACACAAAGTCTTGGATTTCTCAAAATATGATCGAGAGTTGGGAAATTTTGGTTAGTGGATCAAGCTAGCATGGATTTAGAAGGCAACCTATGTATTGGTCAGATAAACAAATAAGGTCCAGATAACTGATGTCATCCGTCATGGTTGCAAACGTTTTAGTTTACCGCGTCATGATAACGAACTGGTCATTATCCAGCATCATCATCCCCTACTAAGTGAAGCTTAACTATCGAAAGACTTCATATTAAATGACACATTACAATAAGCGTCATGGCGGGGCTCAAAAGCTAGTGTCACAAAATAGATGAGTGATTTTTATCAATGTTTTTACTCAGAAAAAAAGTTATTCTGTTTTTAGTGACTATACAGGTATTTTATATTTATTTGGTAAATTTAGTGAGTTTTGACTTAACTTTGATTTGAACAAAACTAATGTTGAATCATGATTTGAACAAAACTAATGTTGAATCACGTGACAACGATATTATGTATCAAAAGTTATAAATTTTATAAAACAATTTATTTTAAAAGTTATAAGGGTTAGATAAAACAATATAATCATAGAATCAATCAATTACCTATTAAAATTCATTTTCAAAATTCTTGTATACACATATTTCATATTTTGAACTAATTATCTAAAATACGTATTAGTTAGTAATATGAAACTTCAAACAAATTGCAAAGGTTTTTAACATTATTTTGAAAACTGGACCGGAACACACATATTTCATATTTTGAACTAATTATCTAAAATACGTATTAGTGTCAGTAGTATGAAACTTCAAACAAATTGCAAGTGTTTTTAATATTATTTTGAAAACTGGATCAAAACGGTTGGTCGAACCAGGAATCGAACTCCAATTCAAATGGGGTTGGTGCTTAAAATTGTTTTGGTGTTGCACCAATGGTTGGACCCGCGATCGGATCAGGAATAGAACTTGTTGAACCAGCGATCGGACAGGTTGAATCGGGTTTTCTTATATATTCATTATAATTTTAAATTTGAACTCGGTTTTTTTAATTTTTTAGTATTTTTTACATATATATACCTTAAAATAATTATAATTTTATCCGATTCTCATATACTGTCTAAGTGGTACCAGCAGACTAGTAAAATGTCTGGGGATCCGTTGTCGAAACATTAGTTTTCAACATCTAACTTCTTATTATACTAATAAAAGAAGGTTTTTCTATGACACTTGTTATAATTCTAGAACTCTTAAATTTTATTTTCCTGTTTTCCTCTCCTAATAAATATCATATTAACTACAAATGATATTCTTTTCATATTAAAAATTTTATTTATTAAATTAAAAAAGAGATCTTTTTACAAACACAATTTGTAAAGAAATATTTTTTTATAAAATAAGAATTTTTTTCAAAAAATTATCAAAGTTATATAAAACACAATATATTTTAAAAGTTGTGACTTTTAAAAAATTAAATTCTTATGAAACAAACATAATTTAAATTTAAATTTGTACTAAAAAATTATTAAAAATGACACTTAAAAACGGTTTGTTTTGAAACAATATGTTTAAAAACCAACTTTTTTTTGAAAATTTTCTTTAACAAAAGTTAAAAAATGATATTGTCCTTTATCACTCATAAATAATTATTAAATATTTTACTTTTAACCCGTGTAATACACGGGTTACTAACTTAGTTTTTAAGATAAGAGAGACGTTAATTTTTGAAGTAAAATATTAGATACAAAAGGAAACCTAGAAGTAAAGTCAAAACCTAAAATCTATTATGACCTTAGTGTGGGTAATTAAATATTAACCAACATTACTTTATAATATGTTGAAAGAAGTGTGTAATAGCCAGGCATGTACAAATCGATTTTTATGATCAAACCGGTTCGGGTTCAAAATCGAATCTGTTTTTTCGTGATGGGGTCAAACCGGTTTATCTTCAAACCGGTTCGGGTTATAAACCGGTTTGGCTCACCAAAAACTCGAACCTATCAAACCGGTTCGGACCGGTTTGAAACCGGTTTTTTTACCCAAACCGGTTTTTCTTACCGGTTTAACCGATTTTTAACTTTTAAACCGGTTTATAAACTGGTTTTGAGTGCGGGGCTAGCAAACCGGTATAGAAACCGGCGGTTCGGGTCGGGTTCGGGACCGGTTTGATCCAAACCGGTTTTTCTTTTAAACCGGTTCGGGTTTTTTTAAGTGAACCGGTTTCGAACCGGTTTTTTTGTATATGACTAGTAACAGCCCTTGTAAGTTCTAACCCACCAGCACAACGCCAATGAACCATCGATTGCTTCCCTCTTTTTCTCAACCACCACCTACAGCCTACAACCTACTTGAAATAAAACATGCAGATTGAATTGGAACATCACACCACACCACATCACACCACGTTCAATTTTCAAGGATGATCGATATTCAGGGGATGATCAAATATCAATACGTGCTTCGATTTGGGCGATGGTGACGGGGCTGCCTATTGGTGTTGGTATTGGTATTGGTACTGGTATTGGTATTGGTACTAATACTGGTACTGATACTGGTACTGATATTGACTCTGGTACTCATACTGGTAGTGACTCTGGTACTGGTACTGGTATAGTGATGCATATGATGGTGAGTCCTTCTTTGGCCTTCGATCGGGAATCTGTATATGATGGTGGATTTTGCCTCCTTGTACTGCAACCTCCCACCACCACTCTATCTATGCCCGTGGTGGCCACCTTTGCCTTACCCACTGGAAACCAACTGGGGTTCATAAAATGATTATCCTCATCCTCAACCACTAAAAAAAGATAATCTAACAAAGTTATCAATTTCATAAAGATAAATAAAAATCTATGCAAGTTTAAGTGATATTTAAAAATCACAATCAATGGAAGGAAGGACCCAAAAAGCTTATTATTTCCTAGATCAAGGCGATATCTATACAAACTTAATAAAATTTGATTACTCACAACATTATAAACCTATGAATAAAAATTAAATAGAGAAATCTTAAATCAAATTAACAAAGTTTATTCTGTACAAAATCATTCATTCATTGATTTAGCGTAATATTAATTAAAAATACAAGTTTGTTGCTCCTACCACAAAATAATATGTACCCTACGAAACTTGTTAAAATGGTCAAGACCCTATAACAGTATTGAACGTATCATGTTAATTTGCCTTGCAATGTAACATGAGTTGAAGTTGAAGGTACACTAAACTTATGTACTTTATGATAAGTACAAATATTATACATCGGTAATTAACTTTTGTAAGTTTATGGTATGCTAAAACGGAACAAGTAAAACATACACAATTTTCTTATTTTTTTAAGCTCATGTCTTAGAAAGCTTACAATGGAAAAAGTTGTCATTTAATTTAATGTCTCGAACTACATAACAAGCTACCACAAGATCAGGAAAAAACACTAAAACTCTTTAAAGCTCGTCTTTGGATGGTTCTGAAGTTGACTTAGGCACCGCATCATGGTTCTTTTGAATGAATTCAATCAAGGCATCCTTAGTCCTATCTCCATCATATTGCACAATTTTACCACTTGAAGATCTGAAATATAACGTTGGGTAACCTTTCACATCGAATGCGTCATCACTAATGTCGTTTTTGGTTCCATCCTAGAATATGCCACAAACATATTAGGAATGAATAATAATCACTATGCACACATGCTAAAATAAGATTTGTTTCAATCAAATCTGTTATCACATATTAACCTAGAGGCGGCTCAACTTCAAGGTCTAAAATAGAAGTTAAATTTTAAGCCTATTTCCTTAAAAAAAATATTATTAAGGTAACAAACACATCCTTTACCAATTAGACCAATAATAAGAAACTAAAATGATTACGGGTGAAGTTATATAATATAACGTAGAAAATAATAAGTTTTCGAAATAACAAATAATAAGAATTTTGGGTTGTTTAAAATTATGGGCCCGTAACCTTGTTTTTTATAAATATTGAGCCGCCCTTGACTCGACCCCTATCCTAATACTGGCTATCTTTCCGGCTCTATAAAAGACAAAACAAGTGATCACTTACTAGTTTTGCAATCACTACATCAGGATCCTTCTCGAATGACACAGCTACTTCCTCCAAGATTGGAGCTAGTTTCTTACAGTGCCCACACCAAGGTGCATAGATCTCTAGTAGAACTGTAAAATTAATGAAGACAAAAAAATGGTAAGAATGACAAATAAATAGCAAGGTACTCGAACAAAAGGCATTCAGGGTCAACATGACCCAGCCCGTTATATTCATTTTGAACCATTACTTGAAATAAGTTAAACCGAGTATTCAATAAACTAACCATTCTTTTTGGAGTCCAAAACCATGTCTTTAAGGCTCTCTGTAACTACCACCTTCACAGGCTCGTCATTAGTTTCGGGGATTGGCTCTGACTTTATATATGGTGTTAGCTTTCCATCCTACAGAACACAGATAACAAAAAGAAAAATCAATGTTAATGGATACACACTCAAGAATCCTGGTATATTTGTTTGTGGTAAGGTAGACACATTTACTTATGAATGGGTTGATTTTGTTAATGTTTATCTTTAGCAGATCAGAGAATAAAATTTAGCTAACAACAAAAAGGGTTACTTCCGTTAAAATTCATCTGAAGAATATTCTTTATATTTACTAAAAGAATGGACAATTATCAAAATACATATACTTGCAATCATGATTGACACCATATATAAACTTCAAAAAAATTGAACAATTAAGTGTTTCACATCAATAACCTCTAAATAACTTGGGTCTTATTTATCAATAATCATAACACAATAATGAAGAAACATTACTTTAAGTGAGGTGGGAATCCCGCACATACCGTAAAGTCCTTCAACCAAGGAGCAATATGATCAGCCTGCACATTTGTGCTAACATACTTGATACCTTTAGAGTCTTGTAACACGATGGCAGGCGTATAATCTTCTTTAAGGCCAAAATACTGCAGGTTAATAGGTACTTAAGCATGTTATCTAAAATCAAAAGCAAGTGTTTGATGATGAAAATGATGATTACCTCCAAGACATTTTCACTATCTTTAACATCACCCATAAGGAAAACTAAGCCTTTCCCTTTGTACAATCCTGCAACTTCATGGTATGTTGACTTAAATAAATCTTGCTTCTCATGATCATATTTAAGGAAGAGCATTGCCTGGGCATTGAAAAGAAATCTTATTATCAACCCTTTTATTCTGTCACTAAAAAGATATGGTATAAATAAGTGAATAATTATTTGTTCTTTATGAAATGTGTACCTTGGAATCTGGACTGTTAAAGTATTTGCTCAAAAATGGTTGGTTGTCAGCACTTTGTTCAAAAAGTGTCACGAGAGGAGTGCTAGATTCTTCAATGAACTTCTCCATAGCATCAACTTCAAAGTTCTAAAAGTTTTCACATAAGAAGATGTTATTTATATGGTTGAAAGAACCTCAGACTCCGATAAAAATAAGTATAAAACTAGATATGTGTAAACCAGATAACCAATACCTTAGTATCAACAGAAAGTTCATCAAAAGGCTTTAGCAACCTAAGAGTTGGCTTGGTAACTGATGAATCCCCGGGGGGGATGAGCTTAGCCTTAGAAGTATGACCGAAATCATAATCAGACCGCAACTTATCTGCTAAAATCATGAAATTGTCATATTCCTTCCCCTTAAATTTGGGGAAAATTCCTACCTGCAATGATGAAGTATAATATTTATAAATTTTAATTTCTTTGAAAAGAGCACAAAGAATCAATAAGGAAAGGGGAGAGAATTACAAATGCTTACAATGAAAATCTTTTTGTCATCTATAAGGCTTTCTACATCTTCTTTAGTTTTGATTTCAGGTGATGCAGGACCACTTTGTTTCTTCACGTAAGTCACTATACCATCAGCCTCTCGAGGACCGTTATAGTCCTGAATTTTTTCACCTCCATTTCTCAAGATCTTGATTGTGGGAAATCCTTGTACCTCATATTTCCCTGCAAGTTCTTTGTTTTGTTCAGCATCAGCGTCAACTTTGGCCAAAACAATTGGCGGCTCATTATTTGACAACACAGATGCAGCCTTTTCATACTGCACATATGAAGAATATATGTAAGAATAATTGTTACAACTGTCGTAAATTGGAAAATTTTACAAGGGTGTAACATATTTTTAAGGAAATAACACAGTACCTCTGGAGCAAGATGCTTACAGTGACCACACCTGTCAATAGAAATAACAGATTTTAGAAACAAACTACATTTCATATACAATTGGTTCTATTGAACAAAAAAAGAGCAAACCTTCCACATATTTTATGAGATTTATGCATGTTTAGTCCTATTGATTAGGTGTTGCAATTCCTATACAACCCGAACACGACAGGACACTGATTTTTCAGGTTATGGATCCTTGAGTGTTTAACTAATTAGAATAAAAAGTTCTTTTTTTTTTTGAATATATGAATAGTAGTTTAAAAAGTCAATCGATCATTTAACCTATTTATTACAACCCGTTTACAACTAGTACTCGTTTACAAAAGTCATTTACAACCCTTTAACCTGCCACTATTGATACTAGTAGCATGTAATAAGTAGTGAGGTACAGAAATATAAATAAATATAAAAAAAATATAAAAAAAAGTTAGGTAAATTCTTAAATGAACATTTTGCTTACAAAACTACGTGAAACATATCGTGTGAGAAATGCTAATTCTACCGAGTCTAGAAGTTAAGACGCAATAAATTAAAATTAACTGTCTATAAAGTCTATTGCCGAAACCCCCATTTAAGAACGTAACAGAATTGCAATAAGTTATATCATCCAAAATATATTTCATTATATATCAAATATCACAGATTAAATTAAGTAAAACTGCTCAATCAAAACAGATTTCAATGCTTCTTCTTTTCCACCGATGATCTAACCTTCATTTTCACCCTAACACACACTAATACACACACACATACAAATCTCACAATGTACAAACAATCAAATACTACATTAATCACGTTCATTCGATCCAGTTTCCAAATCAACACACAGAAAGCAAAAACGACAACCTCAAATCACGAACTTTGAATCGATAAAACAACAATTCATTATGAACACTAGCTAGTATTAAATTCAATCAGTGAAGAACAAAATGCATGAACTACGTAAATTAACAGCGAGAGACATACCAAGGAGCGTAGAATTCGACTACGATGAAATCGTGTTTGGACACGATCTCCGAAAAATTCGAGTGATCCAAAGTCAGTACAAATTCTTTCTCCTCCTCCTCAGAAGCAGTAGAGATCGATAGAGACGATGATAAAACTATGAAAACACACAACAGGAGAATATTATGAACCCTAGAAAACGCCATAGATGATTTGTTTTTTCTCTCTGTGGTTTTTTGCTCATGCGAGAGAGATGATCATGAAGGGGGTGAGCTCTGTGTGTTCATTGCGTGAATATATAGGTAGTCTGGTGGGAAATGAGGCCCCGATACGACACCGTATGGTCGAGATTTTGGTAATATTCATGAGAATTTTGTGTATAACGGAAATGTAATAGAAATATTAATGAGGCATTAATGACTCCTAAAGTAAGAAAATGTAATATTAGTGTGTGTATATATATATATATATATATATATATATATATATATATATATATATTTGTTTATATCTTATTCTGAAAATATTATTTATGTAATGTAATGAGATTCGTATGATCATAACAGTTGTATTGATTTTTGTGTGGTGTATAAAATTTTAAAATTGTAAAACAACAGAAAATACTTATTGAACCTTATGAATAAGGTACATTTAAATAAGAGGTTTGTATGAATATATTTTTATTTGGAATTGATGACGAATGAATTAATGTTCAAATTAATACAATGGCATATAATATCAAAGGATATAAATTTGAAATTATTTGAAAATTAAGAACCTTTTGTAAGTTACCATTAAGTAAATTTTTTATTTAAATAATTCTTAAACTATAACATATATAAAACATATAATAAACCCATAATCTATTAACTGACAAACATTATCGAAGTTAGATAGACTACAAAATGACTCTAATAGTATGAGTAAATTATTTTTGATCTTTATACTTTATTCATTTTAACAATTTGAGTTTGAAATTGATTTTTTAACAAATCAAGCCTTATAGTTTGTATTCTATAATTTTATGAGTCAAATACACTAACAGAGTTAGATATTTTAATTAGTTTCTAATAAAATAACCAAAATGTCCTTAGGCTGAAACTGTTTGTTTTAATAACCTTAGGACCAAAAATATAATTTACTCTCTCACACAAACACACACGAATTGTTTTTGTTTTTATTTTTCAAAGTTTTTAAATTTTAATTTTAAATCACTCGGTTTTAAACGTTGTATTTAAACCATTTATTTTATCTAATGGAAAAATTAAAATCGTCTGACTTATTATACTTTTTATTTAAATTGTTAAGCTTACTTAAACACCCTTTTAATCTATTTGTATTATTTAAACCATAAAGCCTTTTTATTTTTTATTTATTTAAATGTCTTTTTATAATCGTTTAATTCCATTAAGCTTCTTTTATAATTTTTTTTGTATTTATACATATTTTAAATTATTTGGCTTGTTTAAACGTAACTATTTCCCGTTCTTTTATTTGAATATCGTTTCACTATTCGTTTATTAAAAAACTTTCTTTTTAAACAATTCATTTTATTAAAATATCTTTTTCTCTTTTTGATTTTTTGTCATCTTTTATTCAAGTTTACTTGAAAGTGATTTTTTAAATTTGTGTCATTTGTATTATTTTAAGGACCAACTTGAAATTCAGGGCTTTTACGATATGAAAATTACCTATGTTTAGTTTATTTAAACTTTTAAGTCAATCGTTGCGTTGAATAACCAATCGATTTGAAAAATATGTTTAAATAATGCAAACAAATTTAGAAAGAGGTTTAAAATAGTTGAACGGTTTAAAAAGTCATTAAATAAAACATTTGAAAAATCAAAAGATTTTAAGACATTTAAGTAAGAGGAACGATTAAAAATATAATTAAAAGGCCGAACGATTATAAAAATTACATTTAAAAAAGCCGAAAGATTTTAAAACCAAATGGTTTGAAGATGATACATTTTAAAATTTATTTAATAAACCAACCTTTTAAAAATTATTTTGAAAAACACTTGTTTAAAGAATGATGTTTAGAAAACCAAATGGTTTAAAAACACTTAAAACGTTTTTTTAGTAATTAAATTACTTGTTTAAAATCCAAACAGTTTAAAAAATATATTCTTAAAACTTTAAAAAATAAAAACAAAATTTATACATGCACACATATATTCGTTAAATAGTTAAATAATTTTAAAAGGTTGATTTAAAAAAAAGCTCTTCATTTTTAATAACGAATAGTAAAAACACATTAAAATGAAGTTTATTAATAAAAGAATAGTAAAATGTTTAAAGTGTTTCGCTTATTATACTTAGTTTTTATATTGTTAGGCTTATTTAAACGCCCTTCTATTTTTTTATTTAAACCGTAAAGTCTTTTTAACAATTATTTTATTTAAACATGTTTTGTTAATCGTTCAATTCTATTAAGTGTGTCTTTTTAATTTTATGTATTTATACATGTTTTTTTAACCATTTGGCTCATTTAAACGTAATTTTATTCTGTTCTTTTATTTGAATGTCTTTTTACAATTTTTGTATTAAAAAGCTTCATTTTAAACAATTCTATTTATTACAAGTTTTCTCTTTTCAATTTTCTGTCGTCTTCTATATAATTTGACTTGAAAGTGATTTATACTTTTACATCATTTGTATTATTTTAAGGATTAACTTGGGTTTGATTATTATAATTAGGGGTTTTGCGATTTTAAAATTATTTGTGTTTAGTTTATTTAAACTTTTTAAGTCGATCATTGCGTTTGAATAACCAACCGATCTGAAAAAGACATTTAAATAAGGTAAACAAATTTAGAAAGAAGTTTAATTAGTTGAATGGTTTAAAAAGTTATTTAAATAAAATATTTGAAAAACGTAAAGATTTTAAAAGACATTTAAGTATAACAAACGATTAAAAAATAAATTTAAAGAGCCAAACAATTATAAAAATAAGTTTTAAAAGCCGAACTTGAAGATGAATAATTTTAAAAATTGTTTAAAAACCAACCTTTTCAAAAACATTTTTAAAAACCAATTGTTAAAGGATGATGTTTAGAAAAACAAATGATTAAAAACACTTAAAAATCTTTTGTATTAATTACATAATCAGTTTAAAATCCAAACAGTTTTAAAAAATATTTTTAAAACTTTAAAGAATAAAAATTAAAATCTTTTAAACATATACACTGATATATGTAT
>BJCM01171326.1:0-11315 GCA_018326385.1 Flaveria bidentis | reverse complement strand
GATGAACTATCATCTTCATCTTGAGTATCTTCATTATCATCATCATCTTGATCATCATCATCTTGATCATCATCTTCTTGATTATCTTCATCTTGAGGAGGGTTTAAAGGAAATTCATCAATCAAATCAGCTGGATCTATTGGTTCACCTTCCAATAAATGATAATGATCCACTATGATATCTATCTCATCATTAGCAACATTCCTCATATATTGAAACATTGGAACATTTTGAGCACCAGTCAACATTGCTAGTCTCTTATATCATATTTCAGACATATGTTCCAAGTCAAGTCTATCTCCTCCAACTCCATATACATGAATATCAGGATATTCCTCATTGATGATCATTTGAAGAAATCTAGGGTACATAAGGTATTTGTTCCTTGACGCCACCACCTATCGGTAGATAGAATTGGGTCCTACCAGATCTTTTATAAGACATGTGCCGAGTTGCTCTTATCTGCCGAATTACAAAAATCAGCAGATACCCAGTTTTGTTATAAACAATTTTTCATCAATTTTATCAGATTCCATCTTATAAGTCATTAAATTATTTAAAATTTATCATCACAATAGCATGTACATAATATTTAAACCTTATTCCAATAAATGTTTTTTTAAAATGATTTGTGTATAGTTTATTTGTCTGAACTTTAACTAATTTAATAAAAAAAATTGTGCAGTCTCGAATAAAATAATATCTGATATCAGTGTGTTGTAAATATGAATTAAAGTGTTCATAGAGTCAAGAAAATAGAAACTCAAACTTGTACACCAAGACAAACCCTCTCGGTCTCTTTATACTCAGACTCAAACTTGACCACCAAGACAAACTATCCCTTAATAACTCCAATCTCTAGTCAAATTTACCAAATAAAAGTTTCATTGTCATAAACTAATAAAAATTACAACTTTCAACAATAATCTTTTAGCTTCTGGTTCTTCCATAAACAAGATTACTCCTTCATTGACCCCCATTTCTCAGTTCTTGCTTCACCCAGCCTCTCAGCCTACTTTGCTCTCTTTCTTGATACATTCAACTTGCTTTAATTCCGCATAAGATCTCGTTCTTATTTCTTGCTTGCTTTCTCTTTGCTATTGGTTATTGTTTTAGCTCTTGCTATTTGAACTCTGTAGGTCCATTCTTGCTCTTACTACTTATTGTTCTTTCTTCATTCTTGCTACTGATCTTGTTTCAACTGGAATGGATTTTCTTGCTAATCTTGTTGCCTTGCTTGTTGCTATCCATGTTTTCATTGATTTAGAGAATTACTCACATATCCCTTTCTTTCTCTTCTTGCTTCAGGACACAAAGGGTGCCAGTCTTGCTCTTGCTATGATAACCACAAAGGTTTAAACCTGTTGCTTACTCTTGTTACATGCCACTTACTCTTGTTGTACGAACCACCAAGGTCCAACTTCCTGCTGCTTGCTTTAAGAAAAAAATGGGTTCTTGTTGCTTCTCGGGTTCAAGTGGATCTTTGATTGTTGCCACTTTAACCAAGGTTGTTTGATTACCACACTTTAATTTTTATTGTCCTTCCTTTCTTCTTTTATGGCCTGCCTTTCTTCTAAACTCGCAAACTTACTGAATTGCATCTAATTTTGTGAAATTGCTACCAAACTTGATAACAAAAGGGTTGTGATGAGCATTTTGCTTGGGCTGTCTTGTTGTTTGTCATCTCACGTTCTTAGCTTTGCAACAGGGGATTGCTCCCATTTCTCAAATGACTCTCAAACCTTCAAAAAGCTTTCAAACTAAACTCTAACTTGCCCACCAAGACTCTTAATTAGACCCAAATTACGAAATTAGAGGCGATCTTTTAATAACTCCAATCTTACCGCAAATTAACTTATTAAATTAAGAACTCATCGTCAAAAATTGAACATACAAATAAAAACATGATTTTCAACTTTAGAACTTCAACTTTCGGATCTAAACGTTAACCCTTCACATTCTAATGATTTTATTATTTAGATGTTTAACCTTGTTTTCTTATTGAAATGCTCAAGAATTAGGATAAAACAAATAGTGCATTGTGATACCTACGTATGACAATCTCATATAAGGGAAACAAATCAAGAATGTGACCTAAAAACTTTCCATTACTTCACTAGTTGCTAAAAAACTACGACACGTAAATGAGTCACAATGAAACGTAAAACTTATTACGTGATTATTTCTTGAACCCACCTAAGAGAACCATAAATTAACCTAAAACCCAACTTTATTTCATTAATTTATCTAACCCTAACTTTATCCCATTTACTAATCAAAACCCTAAGTTCAGTTCGTACTCACTTTTTGTATCAATTACAACATTACTAGCATAAACATGTACCAAATGCTTATAAGCATCATTACCTTTGTGCAAGATGATCACATGCAACAAGCTCCTATGAAGTGGAAATACAAACACGTGAGTTGATTCAAGGCGTGGTAATGTTACGTTTGGTGTTGCATTCTTGCAGTAGAGAATTGTAACGAAAAACCTTGATACTATTGAAGGAAGACAACCCGTTGTATTTTCAGTTGCAGCAGCCTGGGAGGTCTTTTTCTAATTTCCAAAACCACCCCACCCAGTACGACACTTTCATAATAGCACTTAACCCAAAACTGTCCATGACATTTACAACTAAAGTCCGAATTACCCAAACTTCAACATTGGGGACCTTTAAAAGATATATCGAGTTGTGTAAACCCAGCATTTGTAATAAACGACCAAGGAGTTGCATAATAAATAAAAGAGCTGTAAACTGTGATCACAAACTTTTACTTTCAGGAATGTCAAGGGACTGATAAAATTCAAGTGACAGACAAAAAAACCTACAAATTCAAACGCTGTCTCAACCCTTGAGTGTATATTTCTTCCCTGTGAAGGCTTGGAACTTGGCATCTTTCTTTGAGGTCTCCTCTTGTTTTGTCTCTTTTCCTGCTGCAGCTTCCTGCCCAATACAATTACTTACGAATTTAGGACGGTTTAAAATCCAAATAAAAACATGAAAAAGCATTTCACTACATGGCAAAACAAGCGAGTCATGTTGGATTGTCTAACAGGTTCGGGGCAGACTGGGAAAACAGGCGCCTATAAAAGAGGTTAGGGTGGTTTGGGTCAAAAAAAGGTGAGGCCACTGGGTTCACCTCCAGGGGCGGGCAGTGGTGATGTTGGCCCATAAGGACCGTTCTAAGTTGACAAGATTACTAAAAGTGATCCATTTCAATTTTTAACCACCCATCACATAATAGCACACCCAAATCAACCGATCTCTTAAATAACAGATCATGATTAGCAGGTGTAATTATGTATTATTCTGCTTGTGCATCCATAGAAACTTGACCACCTGTCATCTTTATGTTCTTGTATTGCAACAGATTTATTCTCATAAATCTGATAAAGTTTTTTGGTACAAGTAATTATTGGCGGTTAGTTGCTGCTGACCATAAGCAGTGTGTTGCTCAATCATAGCTAGACTGAAAAGTGTGCATTAAAGACTATTCACAAGATATTTATTACGTTATGCTTTTATTCATATTTGAAGCACCATAACTGTCTTACTATCATGGAGAAAGAAAAATTTAAATATCATGGAGCACGGTCTTTGATACTCTGGATAAACAACAGTAGGGAAGGATTCATTCAGCTTGACACATTTATTTTGGGGGGAAATTGCATGAATCCCCTCTAAACTTGCAAAATTGCATATTTCCTCAAAGCATAAATTTCCAATGCACAATTTACAATGTTCTTCAAGCATGATTGGGGAATCATGCAATTTTTCAAGTTTAGGGATATATGCAATTGCCCCTTTCTTTCAAGCTTCTCAAAATAGAAATTTTATCATGCAACAGTTGCAAAATCAAGTACAGATCTTGGATTCAAAAAACATATTCCAATCATCATTTGGTCAAACTAGTACCACATCTCTGTAGGAAGCATAAGTTTGGAGCCCTGTCAAATTGGCAAAGATATTCATAATACATCATATTTGTCTTGTAAATTTCAGTCTAGCCAAACTTTTGCAATTTTGCACCCCAATTTTGCTGACATTGTTGTATACATGTATTAGTAGTATTGAAGGTTCTAGATATTTTGCTTCTTTCATTAAGAATTACTTTCAAGGTCTATATAAACGTTTCTAGAAACCCGTGCAGAAGCAGGTGCTCCTAGAATTTCTATGACAAGTACTCAGGCTATATATAGAATTGTAGATGATGGAGAACTATTAAAAGCTTAGGCAAATACATAGAGCCTCATGGGAAATGCCTAACCTCAAGGCCGTATACAGTTTTCTCAGTTAATCTTCACATTAATGGCCCTTGAACTAGCCATTTCAATATTGCGAATAATATTTTGTGATACCACAAGAGTTCCCTAAGAAATGAGCTTTCATATTCTAATCATGAACATACACGCATTTTAAGATATTTAAATACAAGTGATGCAAGATGTCGTCATAGTATGCAATCTACCATCAGGTATTGTACTCTTTCGGTGGAAATCGCATATTATGAAAAGGAAAGAAATATGATATCTCTATATCTAGTGTTAAAGCATAATATCAAGTAATGACTTCAAACTACTAATAAACTTAGGGTATTATGTTTGACGTAAGAGTTACGGCCTTCTTAGTTAAGTGGAATGAAATTGTAAAGTGATAAAAAAATAAAAATGTATAGTGATAAAGAATCATCAAAACAACTTTCACTGATGGCACATGGCTTATTTTAAATTTATAAGAATTGTATTCACACTTCAATATATTAAAGATTTTATGATTATCATCATGTATGCTATTTAAACTAGTAAAATTTGAACTTTTATAGAAGCTCAGGAAGAGTTGATATAGTAAGTACCTTTTGCTTTTGGGGGTTTGCAGTACGGTTTGGATTAGAACCAAACACAAGCTTTCCTTGTGATTGACGAGAAGTTTGTGAAGTCGATGGCTCACCACCACCAGACACAACAGTGGCAGCAGCAGAAGCAGATTTCTTTTCATTAGAAGATGAAACAGGCGGGGGCTGGTACTTCAAAGGTTTGCCATCCAATCTTCTCCCAGATCCAGTAAATGGGTTGAACTTTGGCTCCTCGACTGGAATGGGTTCCTCGCCTATCAAAGAATGAAAATCAAAAGTGCTATTGTAAGATATAATATAATAAAATAATATAATACTACAGGGTAACAAACCTACCTTGAGCTGGTGCCTTGCTTGAGGGGACAAGTCTCTCAGGCTCCTTATAATCAAGAGGAGGAGCAAAGTCCACCTCACAGTCGGTTTCAATTATACTTATGGCATGTGAAGGTTTCGATTCAATTATATCTATGTAATATTTCTTGTTGTTATATGCCACCATTATGCTATCTCCGGTTGTCAAGCAAGAAAAGTTCCTCAGTGTTGTCTCTAAGCTGCATTCCGACAACACCACGTTATGATAGTCGAAACACTTATTATTAATATTATTATTATTAATAATCATGTTAGTAGTAGTAGTAGGAGTATGATCATCATCATGATCATCTCAATGGATCAAACTGACATTGCTTTTGGGTTGGAGATATCCAAAAAGTCCTTAGTGTGTGGTTGCAATTTAACATAGCTACCCTTCGGGAGTGTCACATTTTTTACTCGCACAATGTCTCCTTCTTGTAAAACCAAGTTTTCCATCATCTATATGGAAAATCAGATAAATCTGTTTAGTAATAATCACCCAACATTTAGCAAAAAATAAAAAGAAACCACACATACCCAATAAGGCATATAAACCATGCCTTCTTCTGCAATGAACTCCAAAACCCCACAATGTGAAACACGCTCCGTCGCAGAATTGCACAGCTCAAACAACATTGGATAATCAATTTGAAGCGAAGCTGTCAAAGTAAACTTTTGTTGTCACCCTCATATATACATATATATAACACATATAAGCATACATTTATTAAAGTGTTTTAAGTATTATAAACTAACCAAGGCGATCAAGGGCTGAAGGAGGCATTATAACTGAAACATAATACATAAGCTTATGTCAGTAACTAACTAGATAGATAATAAAACACAGAAACTGGGTTACTACTCACTTTTATCACCATTCTCTAACTGGGGCTGCAAGGAAGGAAAAAAGGAAATGTAGAATTAGAAATAATATATTTAATTAAACATGTCTTGAAATAGGAATATAAGTATAGCCTTATTAGTGCAAACAGAAACAAGAAAATAAATATATATTTTTCAACATGAAAAGAGAAAAGTATACTCTCTTCATTCCTAAACAATTGTTCAACTGTCCAATTTAAATCATTTCAAAAAGGTTTTGCACTTTGACAAATTGACCATCTGAGCTCCTCAAATAGGTAGATGAGAATATTCAGATGTTTTAAAACTTTGAGCTGGAAACAAACTTTCTATGAAATGTTTCCCACTCTACAATGAACAGTTTCGGAATGAAAGAATTACAAATCCTCTTTGCATATGACCGAAAAAATAGTTACCAAAAATAATGTTCCTAACCTTATCAATAAAAGATGCAGGGTAGCATCGATATGTTTGCTCAAAGGATGTTCCATGATAGCCATAACCATCAAAATACTGCAACTCACAAAGAAAACACTTATTACAAGAATCTTATCCTGGATTATAAGTAAAAAACATCCCAAAATCTTATCTAAAATTCATACAATTGAAACTCAAGCACATATCTATCTATATGAGTGTATACCATATAGGGAGAAGGGGGACCGTTCAATATACATTTATACAAAAAACATACGCATATAAATACAGGGCGGGATCAAATAAAAACTAAACTTTAGGAACTATTTTATTTATCGCTGAACGCACTATTTGTTGTGTCATAGAATCATAGTGTCTTTATTGGTGAATACATTATTTGTACCGTCACAAAAAAAAACACACACACATATTTTTATTAAGTAGAGCAAAGAAAATACTTTTGGTACACTTTGCATCTTATTCCTACCATCTATTTTCAAAGAAAATAATAACTCCTAATTATTAGGAGAATAATAACCGATAGCTTAAATCAAGCATAGCTTGAATCAAGCATTGCTTTATTCATGCTTTGACTACTTTATTATATTTGATTGCCTAATTATTAATTCCTAAAATAGATTTTGGGCAGATCCAATTTTCTAACCCATGACCCATTTGATAAACTTTTGACCCATGAACATTTTGACCCACAAACATGATTAGAACTATCATTCACCCCCCTAATCATGGTTTGTGCACTTCATTGTTCATAGCAACGTTGGTTCGTCATCCATATATTGTGCTAAGTTAGCCTCCTCCTTTTTCTCCCACTTTGAACAAGCACTTAGAAAATGTCCAAGCTCACCACACTTGTAGCATCTAACGTGGCTTTTATTCCGTTGGAACCGTTCACCACCTTGACCTTTTCTGTGACCCCACCTCTTCCTTGGCCACTCCTAAAGTCATCCCGGTTTGAACTTCCATAACCACATTGCTCACATATGTGCTTTTTGTCTTTCTCCCTTTTAGAAAGCATTAACCTCCCTTGAGTTTCTTCTTCTTTGTTGAGTCTCCTAATGCGTTCTTTAGACTCTCAACCTTCCAACAACTTCATCAAATGGCATCTTTTCCTGAGCACTCTTGTTCAAAGAGACCTCTCCACCGACAAGGAAGACAAGGTCATACCACCTTTATCATTTTCTTTCACCTGCTAAACAAAGCTAAATCCAAAGCCACCTACTTTGACGGATCCTTTATGCTTGTTTTTCACGCACCTACGTCGGTCTCCTCTTATCACGAACCAAGTTGCTGAAAGGCTCTTTAATAATCTATAACAGCCCCAGAACAACAATGTTTATCACCAGTCACCCTTGTCACAAATGGTACTTCCACCAAGACAACGGTTAATGAAAACACCTTCACGTCTTTGTTTTTTGCTATAAAAAACAGTCCTAATACAGACCATGTTGTTCCGAAACCCTTCGGTTGACTGTTGTGTTTGCCCTGCAGTGACAGGCTACACCCTTTGACGATCGACTCTCAAAACGACTCCACACCGTCTTCACCGAATGTGGCTCTGATACCAATTGTTAGACGATTGGCAATATAACAATAGGAAAACACACTCACATGTGTTTATTAGGTAGAGCAAGGAAATACTTTTGGTACATTTTGCATCTTATTCCTACCATCTATTTATAAGGATCATAAAGGAAAATCATAACCGATAGCTTAAATGAAGCATTGCTTGATTTATGTTTTGACTACTTTATTATATTTGATTGCCTAATTATTAAATTATTAATTCCTAAAATAGATTTTGGGCCGATCCAATTTTCTAACCCATGACCCATTTGATAAACTTTTGACCCATGAACATTTTAACCCACAAACATGATTAGAACTATCAAAAAATATAATAGTCTATTCACCCGATGATAAATGGTTCAACCCTTAAAATTTGATAGTGTATTCACACAATGATTCTCATTTGACCTAGCACACACACACACACTCACTCACACTCTCGCTATACATATATAGACATGATCATATATGTATACACGTTTAGGTATGTGCTGTGTATATACGTGTCTACATATGTATGCACACATACACACACATGCATATGGATACTATCTATACTATATTAATAAGCATTTGGGAAGGACAAAAAAGTCATATTACACAAAACTCTTAAAATTAAGAGTTGTACACCTCTTAAAGCATATTGTACAACTTTAAAAGCATAAAAGGAAATCAGAGGGAGATTCAAAATTTAAAAATAGTCTCTGCACTTTTAACAAAGCCTGACACTAATATTGATCCCCAACTCACAGAAACACTCTCGAAATCAAAAGAGGCTTAAGAGAGACAGATTGAGGAACGAGAGCCCACTCCGCAACCACCTTTGGAGGGATTTTGACGACACAACTACATTGGGAAGACGATGGCGATGACTTAAGATAAGGATAATGACAGTTTGTTTATCTGGTAGCTAGGAGTTTGTCATGGATGGTAGCGGCGGCGGTTAGGGTTCCACCATGGACAACAACGGTGGTAGGATTTGGTGGTCAAGACTAACAATAGTGGACCCGAGGAAAAGAGAAGTTCAGAGACCGGTTTTCAAGCAGGTCTCTGAGCTCTTTACCGAACTTGTTTTCCCCTATATGTGCTACTTTTGTTCATATCTACAATCATCCAAGTGAGTGTGTAAATCAAACAATTGTCTTTTATATGAATTTGAGTTGCATTAATAAAAAAATACTTCATTACAGCCAAATCTCATTCAAGGTTTTCAAATTATATTGCGAATTTGAACTAAGTATGGTTGAAAACTTATAACCTATTATTCATTTAACTAAAATATGCATTACGCATGTCAGATCTTTGTTTTATAGTATGCATAGTTTGTGTTTCTAGGTATGTGTGGTTTGTGTTTCTAGGTTCGTTTTTAATAGCCAATTAAGAAAGGTAACATTTGACATATAAAAATGAATTGTGGCTATGTATTCTTAGAACTCGAGTCTTTAGCTAACACATTGAAGGTGAAACATAACCGAGGCCTCCCCCATTGTAGAGACTAAAACTGAAGTATGTGTTTGCATCTATAGTGACTATATAAATATATATTTAGGTGTAGCAGAGCCTTACTTTCATTTCTTTTGTATGGATTTTTATGATTGGAGATCATATTGTCAAACTTGTTTGTTGTTCCTTGAGTGTTCTAATTTGGATTTCATACTAATTGATATTGTTGAATGCTTTTTAGAAACTGGTGGCTTACAATACAGTTTAGGCTTTGAAAGTTACGTAAGACCATAAGTGAGTTAACAAGAAAAAATAACGATACTTTCTTTATTAAAACACACACACCTTAAAAATAGACCTGGAGTTGAGGAAAATAATTTTGTGGTGCAAACCTATGTCTCAAATTGATAATCTAAGAAAGTGACAAAAGTTTTATTTAAGTTCTACACAGGCATGTTTATTTATTTTCACTTCTAAGAGTTAGAAAACTTCTTTAAATTTACAAGAGATTTCGAATCTGTAGAGATTTAAATTTGAAATCCAAAATCAAGGCGTAGTTATTTCATATTGTATATTTTTGTACAGTAGGCTAGAGAGACTTTTAGTTTCACGGGCAGATAAATTGTGGTAAATACTTAGACTAATTGGAAAGTTCATACCATCTACCAAGTACTACAGAAATCATATTGATTTTATAGTCCATTGAACATCAAAACTGAAAATTTTCTCCCACCCACCCGCAGATTTTGATTTACAAAACAACAATAATACAAATTGGCATCAAAACAAACATTCATTTAAAAAATACATGATAAAAAGATAGATACCATGTTTACTCTTCGTTTTGAAGAAACTTGCCGAACAAGCAGGAGAATTTCCGACAGCGTAATTGAAGAACCGAAACTGCGATTAGAGCGATACACATAAACACACTATAAATCAAACAGATTTATGTTTTGTACCGATATAAAGTGATCAATTTCTTAGTATCAATTGGATAAAAACTACTATTCACACGATCCATGATTCAAGATTATTCGCACCTAGATTAAGATGATAACAAAATCAGATAATTAAAAAAAGGAAATTAGGGGAAAACAATGTTACCAGATAAATAATCGAGCTAGATTCTGCGAGAAACTTGGAGAACAAAAAACCCTTGGAGAGAATTTGATCGTAGGAGTTGGGATTGATATAGAGGCTGGAGCGGAGATGTGGCTAAGACAGATGCACCGTTCGGGCGTTTATGTGGACTAAGCTAAATAAAAATGGCCCGTGGGCCGTTGCATCAGGTCATGCTTCTAGGCCCGCCAGTCCATCCTTGAGTTGGAACTTGGAAGCCTGAGGGAAGTGGCTTTCGGTTTCGATACATCATTTTTTAGTTGATTACATGGGCTGTCCCTATGGTTATGGCTGCTTAAAAAGCTTGTGGCTCGTAACCATAGGTGTACAAACCGGTTTGGGGGCCCAAACCGGTTCGGGTCTCAAACCGAAACCGGTTTGGTCAAACTCGGTCAAAACCGGTTTGGGCCCAAACCGGTTCGGGTTCAAACCGGTTTCAAATCATAAAAACCCAAACCTATCAAACCGGTTTGGGTCGGTTTGGAACCGGTTCGGGCCCAAACCGGTTCGGCTCAAACCGGTTTTTTTTTTTAATTTGGATTTTTGTTATATTCAAACAAAATTTTAAAATTTTAATTAAAACATAAATATTTATAACATTTATATAATTTAAACAATTTATAACAATTTATAACATTTTATATAATTTATATAATTTAAAACAATTTATATAA
>BJCM01171298.1:0-11518 GCA_018326385.1 Flaveria bidentis | reverse complement strand
TTTCCATACACCCTTCATCATGTTCTAAGCTTAATTCTTACCCTCTAAGCCTTAGAAACACATTCATACATCATCAAGCATGAACATAGTCACACATCACATCATCGTACACACATTCAAGCATACGGGTCCGAAACCCAGTTAAATAAAAACACACATTCATGCATTTCCAGCCCCAAAATCAGTTAAAAACCAGTAAAAGAGGGGTTCTAGAACTCACATTTGCAGCTTTTGAGTATGGCTTCCTCCAAACTCGTTTGAAAATTGAATCTAACTGCTTAGGAACCCACTTGAATTTGAATTCTTCCTTCTTGTGCTTCTTCAAACCCGAGCTCTAATCTTTCTCCCTCTAATATCCGAACTCAAAAGTAAAAGTGGCATGGCATGGGCAGCCATTCTACATTTTACAACCACTTTTCAAACTTTTTGTCCTTTTGGATACTTTTTACCCCTAGACTTGGGTTTTATTTCTTTTCCTTCTTTTCTTTAACCTTATTCATTCTTTTCTTTGACTTTAAAATAACCGGGTGTTACAAGTCCACCCCCCTTATATAGGTTTCATCCCCAAAACCTATTATTCCTTAAAGAGTTGTGGGTAATGTTGTCTCATCTCTTCTTCAGTCTCCCACGTAAACTCAGATCCCTTCCTGTGCTTCCACTGTACACGCACAAGGGGAACCACTTTATTCCTCAACCTTTTTTCCTTTCGTTCAATAATTGCCACTGTTTGCTCCACATAACTGAGCCGTTCGTCTACCTCGATATCCTCCAATGGAAAAATCATGTCTTCATTAGCTAAGCACTTTCTTAGATGAGATACATGGAATGTTGGGTGAATTCCACTTAACTCACTAGGTAACTCCAGTCTATAGGCTACCTCTCCTACTCGAGCAATGATTCAGAAAGGGCCTATGTATCTTGGGCTCAGCTTGCCCCGCTTCCCGAAACATGTTCGAAGCATGTCCTCCAACGTCTGAATGGTCCTTTCTGACTAACCATCAGTTTGGGGATGATAAGCCGTGCTAATGTGTAACCTCGTCCCCATTGCGTCGTGGAATTTCTTCCAGAATTTAGATGTAAACCGGGTGTCACGATCGGACATAATAGACACCGGCACACCATGACGAGCTACAACTTCCTTGATGAATAGATCAGCCAACCTCTCGAATGAATATGTCTCGCGAATCGGTAGGAAGTGAGCACTCTTCGTCAGACGGTCCACAATCACCCACATGGCATCGTACCCATTCGGAGTACGCGGCAGCTTCGTAATGAAATCCATGGTGACGTGCTCCCACTTCCATTCCGGTATATCCAAAGGTTGGACCTTCCCATACGGCATTTGATGCTCGGCCTTCACCTGTAAGCATGTAAGGTACTTACTCACATACTCCACCACATCGCGCTTCATAACCGGCCACCAAAAATTTTTCTTCATGTCTTGGTACATTTTCATGGCAGCAGGGTGAATGGAGTATCGAGTCTTGTGAGCTTCATCCATGACCTTCATGCGTAGATCCCCGAAACAAGGAATCCACACACATTCAAATCGGGTTCTAACATCGAGCGTGTTCTTGCCCAATTCCCCAACCAGACCTCTCATCCTTTCAGAGTTAAGATGATCTTCTTTCAGTGCCTCATCTTGAAACTCTTTAACTTGCTTCATTACATCAGAGGTCATGATCAGTTGGTATGCTTTCACCCGAATCGGCTCGGGCCTCTCTTTTCGGCTAAGGGCATCGGCCACCACGTTGGCCTTGCCTGGATGGTAGTGGATCTCACAATCATAATCCTTTATAAGTTCCAACCACCGTCTCTGCGTCATTTTCAGCTCCTTCTGCTCGAAGAAGTACTTCAAGATCTTGTGGTCAGTGAAGATGGTGCACTTCGTACCATAAAGATAGTGCCTCCAAATCTTTAGTGCGAAGACCACGGCTGCTAGCTCCAAGTCATGAGTAGGTTAGTTGACCTCGTGAACCCTCAACTGTCGGGACGCATAGGCTATAACCTTTCCTCTCTGCATTAACACGCACCCCAAACCCGAGTAGGAAGCATCAAAATAAACCACCAGATCTTCACTCCCGTCGAGTAATGACAGAACATGAGCTTGAGTTAACCTCGCCTTCAATTCTTTAAATGCCTTCTCTTGCGCTTGACCTCATACGAACTTCACATCCTTTCGGATCAACTTAGTTAGTGGAGAAGCAATCTTAGAGAAGTCTTGGATAAATCTTCTATAGTAGCCCGCCAAGCCCAAGAAACTACGAATCTTGGATGGCGTCTTTGGTGACATCCATTGCATAACCGCCTCCACTTTCGTCGGGTCCACCGTAATCCCGTCGGGATTCACCACATGACCCAAAAAATGAACTTCATGCAACCAGAACGCGCACTTGGTGAATTTAGCATACAACTTCTCCCTTCTCAGCGTTTCCAGAACCTCTCGAATGTGACCGGCATGCTCAATCTCGCTCTTTGAATAAATCAAGATGTCATCAATAAACACAATCACCGATTTATCCAACATCAGCCGACACACACGGTTCATCAAATCCTTAAAAGCAGCTGGCGCATTGGTCAAACCAAAAGACATGACAAGAAACTCGTAATTACCATAGCACGTGCGGAAAGCTGTTTTAGGGATATCTCGTTCCTTCACCTTCAACTGATGATAGCCAAATCGAAGATCTATCTTTGAAAACCAACTGGCACCCTGAAGCTGATCGAACAAATCATTTAATCTCGGTAAGGGGTATCGGTTCTTCACTGTCAATTTATTAAGTTCACGATAGTCAATACACATCCTCATACTATCGTCTTTCTTCTTCACAAACAGGACCGGAGCACCCCAAGGAGAGATACTCGGTCTAATGAACCCCTTATCAAGCAACTCTTGCAACTGTTCCATCAACTCTTTCATCTCGGTCGGAGCTAACCGATACGGTGCCTTGGCAATAGGTTGGGCACCCGGTATTAGATCAATCTAAAATTCGATCTTACAGTCAGGTGGCACTCCTGATAAGTCTTCTGGGAATACGTCTGGGAAGTCACACACAATGGGTACATCGGATAGTTGTGGTGTTCGCGTATCCACATCCTTTACGTAGGCCAAGTAGGCACTACATCCTCGCCTCATACACTTTCCCGCCACTGCCATCGAAATCACTTTCGGAATCGTAGTAACCCAATCACCATAAACCGTCACTGAACTACCGTCAGGCGCTGTCAAACAAATCATCTTCTTGCAACACACAATGTTCGCCTCGAAGTCCACCAACCAATCCATCCCAAGAACCAATTCAAAACCACCTAAGGTCATCACGAACGGTCTAACAGGAAACTTTTGACCTTCTAATTCCACATCACAGTTCTCTATCATCTCAGAAATCCTGGTAGACTTACCTATGGCAATTTCTACATCAAAGGGCACATCAACACATCTACTACTAACAGGCAGCTTAGCACAGAAAGCAGCAAAAATAAAACTTCTACTCGCACCAGAATCAAATAACACAGAAGCTAAAGTTTGGTTCACTAGAAACGTACCGGACACGACATTAGGGTCCGTCCTAGCTTCCTCTTGTGTCATAGTGAATGCCCTGGCGCTCGCCCTCGGTCCTTCATCTCCCGTCTTCTTCGCCCCGGAACCATCAGCCCTCAGCTTCTTACAATCTTTACTCATATGACCACTTTCCCCACAATTAAACATTTGCCTGCAAGGCAATCCTTTGCCATATGCCCTGTCTTCCCACATTTGAAGCACACATTCAAACCCAACCTACATTCTCCCGCATGCTCCTTCCCACACTTGCCACACCTCCTTGATCCCGCTCCCGGTGTGGCCACGCGGCGGTCATCCACCCGTGCCTTTTTGTTACCCGTCAAGGCATCACCCCGACCGACCATTTTCCCGTTCCAGTTCCAATTACCACCACCCTTCTTATTCGCTTCAGTCACCACCACCTCCCACTCATCATATAGCCTTTCTGCCAAATCGAACGCCGACCTAAACGTGCTCGGCCGGGCGGCGATCATATGCCTGCGAACATCCACCGCTAAGCCCTGAATGTACCTCTTGATCTTCTGAGACAGAGGCGTCACCTGCTCCGGCATGAGCCGTGCCATTTCATTGAATTTAGTGGTGTAATGCTGGTGTGTCATGGTTCCCGCCTCTAGCTGCAGGAACTCTCTCTCTATCTTGTCCATCTCCCTATGAGGGCAGAACTCCTCAATCACCATCTTCTTCAACTCCTCCCACCTCATCCTTCCTATCGCCTGACTACCCTCGGCTTGAACTATGTTGTCCCACCAACACAAAGTCGAGTCCACAAAAGAGTGGGTAGCGATTTTCACTTTTTGGTCCTCCCGACACTCGCTGATATCAAGAACAACCTCCATTTCCCTCACCCACCGGTGAGCAGCTGCAGCAGTGTCGTTACCGTCAAAAGTAGGAGTTTGCATCTCATAAACGCCCCGTAGTTACAGTCTCGTGCCGCTTCCTGCACAGGCTCTTCTTCTTCCTCCTCATATCAGTTAGAACCGTTTCTGGCTCCGGTTGCTCCCGTCCTCCCGAGGACATGTTTCTCTCCTTTCTTTCCCCTTCTCGTACAACCTTGATAACTTCGGTCACTACAGACGGCAAGATCGTCTGCATGACCTGATGAACTTCTTCAACCACCGCCTCTTTCACCGAGGCCATTAGGTTTGCACTCTCATCCCCACCCTCCCGATGAGGGGTCTCGAGTTCCTCATGAACCACCTTTTCAACTCTGGGTCTCCCTCTCTTGGGTTGCGGTTCAGCACCATGACCTCCACCCCGTGAAGCTCTCGAAGATCTACCATCGGCCATCACACACACACTGAAAGATTCAAGCACCAACACGGTCATTCAAGGGAACAGCTCAGTTTATGTCAAGTATAGTAAGTCCCTAATTATAATGGCCAGTTGTGATTAGCCACTTACTTTACTCTTCATACCCCAAGCATTACCTGTCCTGTCTACATTAGTATTTAAATCTACATACAACACATAACCACATACCATGCGCACATAAAACCGGTTAACATTACAAAAATACCTGATGACACGCCACTACTCAGATTGGCATCCCATTCCCTTGCCGTCCCATTCTCAGTTTAAGTTAAGGTTTATTTTGAAATTTACCCATTTCACCTAAACTTTGGCTCTGATACCAACTTGTAAGGCCCCGTTCCAGGGACGTTTACAGTTGGTTCCTCATCGCATATAAAACATATAATTACATTCATCTTACAAAAATGTTGCAGCGAAAACATTCAAAATTGACATCACATTTCATTATAAAAACTTTTGCCAAATAATACATCGTCAATTAGTTACAAAATACATTGTTGCATTATATCACAAAAGAATTAAATAAATGGATGCCATCCCAAAAGAGTTGAGTAGCCACCTCGTGCCATCCTCAGCAATCATTACTTGCCAACTGGAAATGCATCAATCAGTTACAAAATACATTCTTTTCTTTCATGCGATCATACATCATACGTACACATAGATAATATCATTATTATCTTCTTCATTCACCAATACCATGTGCTACACCCCGAACTATTTGGCTACTAGGCCGTAGTCTATAAATAGACAGCTAAACATGGTGCCGGAGTACCAGGGGTAAGCATTAGAGGTTCTATACAAATGGTCGATCACAAAGAAAGACCCCGATATGCATCCTCCCGGGGTAGCGAACCTGTACAACGTTGGGCTAATACCTTTTAATGGCGTGTCCCGATATCCAATGCTTGCAAGACTTTTATTACTTTCATCATTCATTAATGCATGCATTCCTCATGTTCCACTTTTTATTATCTTCCACTTTACGTTACATAATACTTCATTTCATTCATTAACATAACGTGTAAAGCCACAGGAAAGATAAACATACATCATAATAAGGAACATCAGCATGCACAGTCATCACATCATATAGGGCAACCTCATACACACATAACATGCATCATCATCATGCCCAACATGATCTCTAAGGCGTCAATCGTCATCTTACATGAACTTACGGGAACCTTTACATCAAAACTTACATCTGCACTTTCCCCCAAAAGTCAGAAGTTAAATTACGCTTCTCCTCGGGTGCAACAGCCCCATTCGGGCGTATGGACACCCTTCAGTCGTCTGGCCTCCATGCGATTGAACATCATGCGATTGAACCAATACGGATGAACGCTCATGCGAATGAACATCCAATCGTGCGAATGGACTAATGCGGATGGACCTCATGCGAATGGAACTAATGCGGATGAGCACTTATGCGACTGGACCCTCAGTCGCATGACCTCTATGCGACTAGCCCCAAATCATGCGAATGGACTCTCAATCATGCGAATGAAATTCAATCGCATCCTATTCGGCCGTATGGCCTCCATTCGGTCGCCTAGCCCTAGCTGATGCAGAATGCAGTTCATCCCGAACCCCATCTGCCATTTTCGACTTCCAAGCTCATCTAAACACATTCTAAACCCAAATCAACCATCCTAAACCTTAGGGATACATACCACAACACCATACAAGCACACACAAGCTCACAAGCAAGGCTCAAACGAATCATACACACACATACACATACACAAACGGGTCAAACATGCACACACTCAAAAACCTGATTTTCAAATGTTTTCCAGCCCCAAATCATTCAAAAACGTTTAAAGGAGGGGTCCTAGAACTCACACAAACGACCACAACGAGGAGAGCTTCGATTTGACTCGCTTCTCAACGATTTTGGCTCACTCGAACCAATCCGAACCAACTTTTCTTCCTCTTTTTCTTTTCTCTCTTCTTTGGGTGATTTTGGTGGGTCTGGGGAGAGGGTAAGGGCTGCCCTCCCCCTTTATATACCCCACTCACCCATCTTTCTTTTGTTGGCGAGTTTGGTCCCTCGACTTAGGACTTTATTTCTTTTCTTCTCTCGTCGGCTTCAAAATAACTAAGTAACCGGGTGTTACAAAGGACCAAATCGCAATTACACGAAAGATAGAGTTAAATCAAGTCAGTCAGGCACCATCGTATCGGTCACCGTATCAGTCAACATATCCACTACTATATCATACGCTGACTACCGTATCAGTCACTGCTTCAATAACCATATCATACACTGACCACCATATCAGTCACCGTATCCTAAACAAAATCTAGTAAACATGTTCCGTACAACTTCATACCTAGTGATCCAACAAACTTCTGGATTTTGAGGATTTTTAAGTTTATTTAAACCAAATCAAACCCAATTCAAACTAGAACTTCCTATACATGAAAATTGAAGATTCTAAGATGATTTTTGATGATTTCAAGCCTTGCTATTCATCCTAAAATCATCTACAATCTTCATTGTAACAAGGACCGAAGATACAATAAAGATGATACATGACTAGTTCATTCGTGATTGCTTTTAGGTGTACAATTCTCGCTAAGTGAAACCATTGGTATGATTTAATTAGGTCTTTGTATTGAACATTAGATCATTGAATGAAGTTTATGTTTTGGTTAATTTTAAATGTTTGCTTGGAAATAAAGTTGTGTGCTTGATTATCAATTTTTGGTTTTATTGCATCGTGAGCTCATTAAGAAAACTAGACAACCTGATATGAGTAAATTGATACTTTTATGAGCGAATGAGTTTTAAAAGATTATTCTTGGATTATAACTTTAAATCAAAAGTTAATTTCTTGAAGTAGAGTTCTTGTAAACCCTAGTTTAGCATATCGATTGTTGATTTTGCGCAATTAAAAACCCGAAAGTGATTATTTTTCCACTAGTTAGTAAATTCTTTTAAAGTTTATTGCTCTATGCACATGTCTTATTAAATTTATCCAAAGTTCTAATTTTTAATACTAAAGTTTAGGTTAATCGAGTCATATTGATTAAACATTTTCCACTTATTCCCTATGAAGACGACCGTACTTACCCTTATGCAATTTAGGTAGCTAAGACTGATATATTACTTGTTTTTGATCGAGTCTCGAAAAGTAGGCATGGTGGCCTATAAAGTAAAACTTCTTGAGGAATTGAATAGAGTGCACCCAGTATTCCACATATGAAATCTAAAGAACTGTTTGTCTGATAAGAATTACATGCCCTACTAGATGAGATCTAGAGGAAGAACGCTTAAAGTTTGTGGAAAATTGATTAAAACAATGGATAGGCAAAATATGACTAAGAAGGAAATGGATTCCATTGAGAAATTTTTTTAATATAAGAATATTTCATTAGAAATATGTAAACATTCCCTTTTAAGTCGGTAGTAGACCACCAAGGATGGCTTAGAGGTCTATCAAGAGGCTAGGTCGGGCATAATCGATTTAAGAGCCTCAAAAGCTCAATTTCACCCATTTCAACCTTCATCCTAGTTCTCTCTCTCTACAAAGGAGTTCTTTCTCTCTCCCTCTTTCTTGACATATCGGACATCACGAGGTGTTTGGGTAAGTACATGTGGGTTGTATTTGAACTCTACAACATCCTCTTAATAAGAAAAATGCTTAGGAGCTCGTGGTTTTGTTGTTAAGCCTAATTTCCTTTCAAATATGACTTATTTGTATGTTTGAGAATGTATGTGACATGTGAAACATCATATGATGTTAGATCACTTGGTGGTGGATTCGTGGACTTCAAGGTCTAACTATGAGCTCAGATCTGGTATGGCAAGGTTCTCAACCTCCAAATCATGCATTATTATGGTTACTGGAGGTAATTAGAGTTTTGAAAAGAACCATATTGTTGTGGACAAGATTTGGTATAAGTATGGAATGGGTAATGAGAAGTCTTACCATAACTATGAGGTTGTCATGGGGAAATACACAATTGGGATTTTATATGATGATTAAATTGATTTGGTCACTGTAATGGGGCTTGTGTGTAAACCCTAACTTTTCGACGCGTGTTCGTCAAGAGCTATGATGAAAATATCGGCATGAGCAGGTAAGACTTTACCTCAAGATCACAGACGCAACTAGGTAGGAGGTTGAAATGGGTGAAATTGTCCCTTTTGGGGTTGTATCCAAGCTAGGTAAACATTTTGATAATTTGTTTGATTTGTGTGTGTGTGGTTGCATGTTTAAATTGTCTCTTGTGGATTAGCATACCATTATTATGTGTGTCTGGTTTGGGTCATTGAATGTCATTGGAAAATCATCAAGGTATGTGGAAGGTGTGTGTGTGTGGAGTGACATATAGTAACATTTATTCTTATCTCGGGGCATATATACACTTAGTTGGATCCATATAGGTAGGAGGGACACGTTCTTAGGTTTGGTGTGAGGATTGACTCTGGACTGAGTCACTAATAACTAGGTTACAATCCTTCAGAATTTGTCTGAACGAAGGGTCCTTATGGGATGCTTGATACTTGAATGTTGTGACATGCCTGGATTCGATTTGCTAGAGCATCTTTAACCTATCCATCTGTCATGTTGTAAAACCGAGAATGAGATATATATTGACGAACACTTACCTAATTGTGAGGATTTAGTTATTTAGGTGAGACTTCATTTGACAAATAATTTGCTTATACACACATGTTTATATTGTTTAAATAATTTAGAGTTACTAGTTATGACTCACTGACAACATTGTTATTGATGTGTATTAGCTTGTGATGCAAGAGCAGGGGGTGTCAGGAGGCATTAGCCAGGTCACAAATACTTAATGATTAAGAATAAATAAGGTCTTAGTGTAGAAGACAGTGACTGAGTTAAGACTATCTATGACTCTGTGTGTGTAATTTTATTTTGGACTATTAAGCGCAAGTATTGCGTGGATTATGCAAGCACTATTAAACTTTTGATTCTATTTAAATTATGGTCTTGAATGTAAGTCTTTCGTTATGTTTTGGATGGTGTTTCAATACAACTCCGGGCATAGGACGTGACACTAATAATTATTAGTGTCCAAAGTTATTGAAAAACTACATGTAGTGCATACTTTTATAATTAGTGCACTTTTGTGCACACTTTCCTCGGTCAAAAGTTTCACTAAATTTCCAACAATTAGTTAATGGTGTAACCTTTTGACAATCTATGCCATCTCGAGTTTGAACTTGATGAATGTAAATAAATTAAATTGATGTAACTAGTGTTCTTTTAGTTTTAATATGCTTGAAACTTTGTAACATTGATTCTAGGTGCTTGCTAGAATCTAATTACTATTATTGCAAATTTACTATTATTTCAATTTGCAATAGTACTCTTAGAAAAAAGGTCAAGTCTTGTCCAAGTTTGACATGATTTATAAATATAACAAAATTAATTAGGAAAATTAGTTTCTATTAATTTATAATATATTAGTTTTTAACTTTTCTATACATAAAGTGTTATATCTTATGTTTAGATTGTTTTATAAAACAAATAATTTTTCACTTTTCACTCAAAACTTTTTATCTTTTGCAATTTGATCTTACAAGTTTTTTACATTACAATTTCAACCCAAAACTTTTATCTTCAGTAAATCTTTGTTTTACGTTTTATTCTAAATTTACAAGTTAACATGGTGCAATATTAATGTATCGTTCAACATTTTTACATTTCATTGTATGTTACATTCTAAATTTTGTGACTTAACATGACGCAAAGTGCGTGTATGGTTCAATATTTTTACGTCTATTTTTAATCGTTTGATAGGTTTATCGCAATACTCGGGTCCTAGATCAACTTAATTAAACTTTTTTATGTTTTACGTTTCGGTCTAATTTCTCCACATTAACACACCTCAACTTTAGTGTTGGTGGTCACTGGTAGTGATGCGACATTAGTGATTTGGTGTAGTTTTACACCCCACCGTAACGTGAGGGCTTAATTCTAGTTTAAACTATTAACTATTAGTCAATATTAATATCAATTAAAAATTTAACTAGTATTAATCCTAACTTTTATTTTTCTTACTAACAACAGTCTCAACCTAATTGTTTGTTAATTTAATTAGTTATTAATAAACTATCACGTGATGTGGCTCGTGATGTGACGTATGATATGGTAAAAATAAAAAAATATATAAATGAATTACCCAATATCTTTTTATACAAGATTACTTTTTGATGTAACTTAACATAAACTTTTTGTTGTTGGGTAGGTAGTTTGGAGAGGAAGTGACAAAATTAAGTGATACATTAATTTCTTTTGTTTTAACTATGTAATACATCATATCACACACGTTCGTACTGTCACACCCTCAAAATGCACGTGCGGAGTTTAACCGCGAGGCATGTGAACAAACCAGGATCACAGTCAATAGTTACTCAGAACGACTCTATATGCAATAATTAAACCAAATCAACCAAAGTAAAAACTTGAAAACTGTGCGGAAGCGTATTGTAAAAATAACCCAATGAAACAGAAATGTATAATGTGGCAAAACATGTACCAACCCAAAGAGCAATACAAAACATTGAAAACAAATATAGTGTCTTGGAAACTGAGTCTTATGATGCATGTGCAACTGTGTTGTGCTCCTATGGCAAGCGGGTTACTGACCTGAGAA
>BJCM01171288.1:0-10446 GCA_018326385.1 Flaveria bidentis | reverse complement strand
GTACGATTGGACCATGCGTATGGTTCAATCGTACGACTGGACCATGCGTATGGTTCAATCGTGCGACTGGACCATACTTATGGTTCAGTCTTACGAATGTCCCAATCGCATCTCTCAATCGCACGGCTGGTCCATTAGCATGGCTTAGTCGTACAACTAAGTCTTATTCGCATATGCTCCTACGAATGACCCGGTTTCATGTGTTTACAACATATCAGGTGTATTACATTAAGCCTAGACTATTCGACAAGCGACGGACACACTATATATGACTATATATGCTCCAACAGGGTCAAACATGCACACACTCAAAACCCGATTTTCAGATGTTTTCCAGCCCCAAATCATTCAAAAACGTTTAAAGGAGGGGTCCTAGAACTCACACAAACGACCACAACGAGAAGAGCTTCGATTAGACTTGCTTCTCAACGATTTTGGCCCACTCGAACCAACCCGAACCAACTTTTCTTCCTTTTTTCTTCCTTTCTCTCTTCTCCTCTTTCTTTGGCTGAAAATGTGGGTGTGGAGAAAGGGTAAGGGCTGCCCTCTCCCTTTATATACCCCCATTCACCCGTCTTTCTTTCATTGGCGAGTTTGGTCCCTCGACTTAGGACTTTATTTCTTTTCTTCTTTCATCGGCTTCAAAATAATAGATAACCGGGTGATACAAGTCCACCCCCCTTAAATAGGATCCCTTCCTGTGCTTCCACTGTACGCGCACAAGAGGAACCACTTTATTTCTCAGCCTTTTTTTCCTTTTGATCGATAATTGCCACCGGTTGCTCCACATAATTGAGCCGTTCGTCTACTTCGATATCTTCGAGTAGAAAAATCATATCTTCATCCGCCAAGCATTTCCTTAGATGAGATACATGGAATGTTGGGTGAATTCCACTTAACTCTTCTGGTAACTCCAGTCTATAGGCCACCTCTCTTACTCGAGCGATGATTCGAAAAAGGCCTATGTATCTCGGGCTCAACTTGCCCCACTTTTGGAAACGAATAATACCCTTCCAAGGTGAGACCTTCAACATAACCCGATCACCCACCTGGAACTCAATCGGTCTGTGTTGTTTATCGGCATACGACTTCTGCCTATATTTTGCTGCCTTCATGAAGGCTTTGATCTTCTCAAGCTTCTCCGTCGTAGCCTCGATCACCTTGACGATCCCCAATTCCTTCAGACCAATATCACCCCAACAAATGGGTGTTTTGCATCTCCTATCGTATAGCATCTCATAGCATGGCATACCAACGCTGGCATGATAGCTGTAGTTGTATGAGAATTCGGCTAACGGTATGTGGTCATCGCAACTTCCCCCAAAATCAATCACACATGCCCGAAGCTTGTCTTCCAGTGTCTGAATGGTCCTTTCTAACTGATCATCAGTTTGGGGATGATAAGTCATGCTAATATGTAACCTCGTCCCTATGACGTCGTTGAATTTCTTCCGGAATTTAGATGTAATCCGGGTGTCACGATCAGATACAATAGACACCGGCACACCATGACGAGTTACAACTTCCTTGATAAACATATTAGCCAACCTCTCAGATGAATATGTCTCACGAATCAGTAGGAAGTGAGCACTCTTCGTCAAACGGTCCACAATCACCCATATGGCATCATACCCTTTTGGAGTACGCGGCAACTTCGTGATGAAATCCATGGTGATGTTCTCCCACTTCTATTCCGGTATATCCAAAGGTTGGATTTTCCCATACGGCTTTTGATGCTCAGCCTTCACCTGTAAGCAAGTAAGGCACTTACTCACATACTCCACCACATCGCGCTTCATACCCGACTAACAATAATCCTTTTTCATATCTTGGTACATTTTCGTGGCACCTAGATGAATAGAGTATCAAGTCTTGTGAGCTTCATCCATAATCTTCACCCATAGATCCCCAAAACGAGGAATCCACATCCTCCCGAATAGAGTTCTAACACCAAGCGTGTTTTCACCCAATTCTGCGACCAGACCTCTCATTCTCTCAGAGTTAAGATGATCTTCTTTCAATGCCTCATCTTGAAACTCTTTGACTTGCTTCATCACATCGGAGGTCATGATCAGCTGATATGCCTTCACCCGAATCGGCTCAGGCCTCTCCTTTCGGCTAAGGGTATCAACCACCACGTTGGCCTTGCCCGGATGGTAATTGATCTCAAAATCATAATCCTTGATAAGTTCTAACCATCTTCTCTGCCTCATGTTTAGATCTTTTTGCTCGAAGAAGTACTTCATGCTCTTGTGGTCAGTGAAAATGGTGCACTTCGTCTCGTAAAGATAGTGCCTCCAAATCTTTAGTGCAAAGACCACGGCTGCTAGCTCGAAGTCATGAGTAGGATAATTGACCTCATGAACCTTCAACTTTCGGGATGCATAGGCTATAACCTTTCTTCTCTACATTAACACGCACCCCAACCCCGAGTAGGAAGCATCAGAATAAACCACCAGATCTTCGCTTCCACTGGGTAGTGACAGAACAGGAGCTTGAGTCAATCTCGTCTTCAATTCTTCAAACACCTTCTCTTGAGCCTGACCCCATACGAACTTTACATCCTTCCGGGTCAACTTGGTCAGTGGAGAAGCGATCTTAGAGAAGTCTTGAATGAACCTTCTGTAGTAACCCGCCAAACCCAAGAAACTACGGATCTCAGATGGCGTCTTTGGTGACTTCCATTGCATAATCTCCTCCATCTTTGCCGGGTCCACCATGATCCCATCAGGGTTCACCACATGACCCAAGAACTGGACTTCATGAAACCAGAACGCACACTTAGAGAATTTGGCATACAGCTTCTCCTTTCTCAACGTCTCCAAAACCTCCCGAATGTGACCGGCATGTTCTATCTCGCTCTTCGAATAAATCATGATATCATCAATAAACACAATCACTGATTTATCAAGCATCGGCCGACACACACGGTTCACCAAATCCATGAAAGAAGCTGGCGTGTTGGTCAAACCAAAAGACATGAAAAGAAATTCGTAGTGACCATAGCGCATGCGAAAAGCTATTTTAGTGACCAAATCCTTGAAAACCAACTGGCACCCGGAAGTTGATCGAACAAATCATCTATTCTCGGTAAGGGGTATCGGTTCTTCACTGTCAACTTGTTCAGCTCTCGGTAGTCAATACACATCCTCATGCTACCATCCTTCTTCTTCACAAATAAGACCGGAGCACCCCAAGGAGAGATACTCGGCCTAATAAACCCCTTGTCAAGCAACTCCTGTAGTTGTTCCATCAACTCCTTCATATCTGTTGGAGCTAACCGATACGGTGCCTTTGCAACAGGTTGCGCACCTGGTATCAAGTCAATCTGGAACTCGATCTCACGGTCGGGTGGCACTCCTGGTAAGTCTTCTGGGAACACGTCTGGAAATTCACACACAACCGGTACATCAGACAGTTG
The DNA here is from genome assembly GCA_018326385.1 of Flaveria bidentis. Classification (NCBI taxonomy): domain Eukaryota; kingdom Viridiplantae; phylum Streptophyta; class Magnoliopsida; order Asterales; family Asteraceae; genus Flaveria; species Flaveria bidentis. The sequence continues at coordinate 7,025 of BJCM01171288.1, read as the reverse complement.
TGGTGCGGGAGTATCCACATCCTTTACATTGGCCAAGTAGGCACTACACCCACGCCTCGTATACTTTCCCGCCACCGCCATCGAAATCACCTTTGGAATCGTAGTAACTCGATCACCATAAATCGTCACTGTACTACCGTCAGGCACTGCCAACCGAATCATCTTCTTGCGACACACAATGTTCGCCTTGAACTCTACTAACCAATCCATCCCAAGAACCAAGTCAAAACCACCTAAGGTCATCACGAACGGCCTAACAGGAAACATATGTCCCTCAAGTTCCACATCATAGTTCTCTATCATCTCAGAAATCCTGGTAGACTTACCTATGGCAGTTTCTACATCAAAGGGCGCATCAACCCGTCTACTACTAACAGGCAGCTTAGCATAGAAAGCAGCAGAAATAAAACTTTTACTGGCACCCGAATCAAATAATACAGAAGCTAAAGTTTGGTTCACTAGAAACGTATCGGACACAACATCAGGGTCCGTCCTAGCTTCCTCCTGCGTCATAGTGAAGGCCATGGCGCTCGCCCTCGGCCCTCCACCTCCCATCTTCTTCACCTTGGAACTCTCAGCCCTTGGCTTCTTGCAATCCTTACTTATGTGACCCTCTTCACCATAGTTGAAGCACCGGACTGTACAATAGTCCTTGGCTATATGCCCCGCCTTCCCACATTTGAAACACCCGTTAAATCCCGACCTACATTCTCCTGCATGCTCCCTTCCATACTTGCCACACCTTTTTGACTCCGCACTCGATGTGGCCACACGGCGGTCATCCACCCGTGCCTTCTTATTAACCGTCGAGACATTACCCCGACAAAACCTCTTCCCCTGCCAGTTTCGATCACCACCACTCTTCTTGCCACCTTCAACCACCACCACCATAGCCCTCTCATCATATAATCTCCCTGCCAAATCCACCACCGATCTAAACGTGCTCGGCTGAGCAGCGATCATGTGCCTGCGAATATCCGCTGGCAAACCTTGAATATACCTCTTTATATTTCGGGACAGAGGTGTCACATGATCCGGCACCAGACGTGCCATCTCGTTGAATTTGGTGGTGTACTGCTGGTGTGTCATCTTCCCCGCCTCCAGCTGCAGGAACTCTCTCTACCTTATCCATCTCACGGTGAGGACAAAACTCCTCAATCACCAACTTCTTCAGTTCAGACCATCTCATTTTCCCATTGGCCCTGCTACCCTCGGCTAGGACTATATTGTCCCACCAGCACAGAGCCGAGTCCACAAAAGAGTGGGTAGCGAACTTCACCTTTTGATCTTCCCGGCACTCGTTGATATCAAGAACAACCTCCATTTCCCTCACCCACCGGTGAGCAGCAGCAGTGCCGTTTCCATCAAAAGTTGAGGGCTTGCACCTCATAAACGTCCCGTAGTTACAGCCTCGTGCCGCCTCCGGCGCAGGCTCTTCTTCTTCCTCCTCTTCATCATCAGAGAGAGCTGTTTCCGACTCCAGTTTCTCTCGTCCTCCTGAGGACCTGTTTCTCTCCTTTCTTTCCCCTTCTCTTATTGCCTTAATCACTTCGGTCACCACAGACGGTAGGATCGTCTGCATGACCTGATGAACTTTTTCCACCATAGCCTCCTTTATTGAGGCTCTCAGATTGGCGCTCTCATCACCACCCTCCGGATGAGGGGTCTCTGGTTCTTCATGAACCACCTTCTCAACTCTGGGTCTCCCTCTCTTGGGTCGCGGTTCAGCACTGTGACCTCCACCACACGAGGCTTTCGAAGATCTACCACCGGCCACCACACGCACACTGAAAGATTCAAACACCAACACGGTCATTCAAAGGGAAAGCTCAGTTTATGTCAAGTATAGTAAGTCCCTGATTACAGTGGCTAGTTGTGATTAGCAACTTACTTTACTCTTCATACCCCAAGCATTACCTATCCTGACTACATCAGTATTTAAATCTATAAACAACACATAATCACATACCATACGCATATAAAACCGGTTAACTTACAAAAATACCTGATGGCACGCAGCTACTCAGACTGGCATCCCATTCCCTTTCCGTCCCATTCTCTGTTTAAGTTAAGGTTTATTTTGAAAATTTACCCATTTCACTTAAACTTTGGCATCCCATTCCCTTTCCGTCCCATTCTCAGCTACTCAGACTAGCATCACATCACAAAAGCCCTATATAAATGGATGCCATCCAAAAGAGCTGAGTAGCCTCGCAATGCCATCCTCAGTAACATTACCTGCCCACTTGAAACACATCAAAGTCAGCGTTGCTGAGTGAGTTCTAGTTTTATAAAATAAAACACACTTTATCTTTCATTAAACCATTCGTTTCTTTCGTGTTAGCATACATCATACGTACACATAGATAATATCATTATTATCTTCTTTAATCTTTCATGCTTTCATTCTTTTATCGTTACTTCTTTCTTTTCCTTCCACCATAAACTTTACCCAGCTATTTCCTGTTACTGGACCTAGGTCTAACATAGACCAGCTATAACGGTGCATTGCACCTCTGGTCACAATACCTAGGGTAGAGTTTAGGTGTACCACTGCTATGTGCAATACCCAGCTATTCCTGGTACTGGACCTAGGTCTATCATATACCAGCTATAACGGTGCATCGCACCTCTGATCGCAGTACCTATGGTATGAAGCAATGGGGCTATACAAATGGTCAATCACAAAGAACAACCCCGATGTGCATCCTCCCGGGGTAGCGAATCCACACACCGTTGGGCTAACACCTTTACGTCATCTTACATGAACTTACGGGAACCTTACGGGAAACTTTACATGAACTTATCGGAATCTTTACGTCAAAACTTACATCTGCACTTCCCCCGAAAGTCAGAAGTTAAACTACACTTTTCCTGGGGTGCAACAGCCCTATTCTGGCGTATGGACACCCTTCAATCGCATGGCCTCCATGCGATTGAACATCATACGAATGGATCAATGCGGATGAACACTTATGCGAATGAACAACCCAATCGTGCGAATGGACCTAATGCGGATGAGCATTTATGCGACTGGGCTCCCAATCGTGCGAATGAAGTCGTGCGAATGAACCCCAATCGTGCGAATGAACCGCAATCGTGTTTATGAACCCTCAATCGCACCTCAACCGGCCGTATGGCCTCTATTTGGTCGTCTAGTCCTAGCTGGTGCAGAATGCAGTTCATCCCGGACCTAATCTGCCATTTTCGACCTCCAAGCTCATCTAAACCCCTTCTAAGCCCAAATCGACCATCTTAAACCTTAGGGATGCATACCACAACACCATTCAAGCACATACAAGCTCGCAAACAAGGCTCAAACGGATCATACACACACATACACATACAGAAACGGGTCATACATGCACACACTCAAAAACCCGATTTTCAGATGTTTTCCAGCCCCAAATCATTCAAAAACGTTTAAAGGAGGGGTCCTAGAACTCACACAAACGACCACAATGAGAAGAGCTTCGATTTGACTCGTTTCTCAATGATTTTGGCTCACTCGAACCAACCCGAACCAACTTTTCTTCCTCTTTTCTTCCTTTCTCTCTTCTCCTCTTTCTTTGGCTGAAAATGTGGGTGTGGGGAGAGGGTAAGGGCTTCCCTCGCCCTTTATATACCCCCACTCACCCGTCTTTCTTTCGTTGGCGAGTTTGGTCCCTCGACTTTGGACTTTATTTCTTTTCTTCTTTCGTTGACTTCAAAATAATAGATTACCGGGTGTTACAAGTACCGGTGGCTATTGTGTCTGACCATGACACTCGGTTTACATCTATGTTTTGGAAGAGTTTTCACAATACAATGGGGAAAAGGTTACACATTAGCACGAGTTATCACCCACAAACGTATGGTCAGTCATAAAGAACCATTCAGACGCTTGAGGATATGCTCCGGGCATGCTTCATTGATTTCGGAGGAAGTTGGGACGAACAGTTACCGTTAGCTGAATTCTCATACAAAAACAGTTATCATGCCATGAGATGCTATATGGTAAGAGGTGTAGAATGCTCATATGTTGGGGTGATATTGGTCAGAAGGAGTTAGGGAGCATCGAAGTGATTGAGGCTACGACTGAGAAACTAGAAAGGATCAAGTCCTTTATGAACCCAGCTAAAGATAGGCAAAAGTCGTATGCTGATAAGAGACGAGACCAATTGAACTCGAGGTGGGGGATAAAGTTATGCTGAAGGTTTCACTTTGAAAGGGTATCATTCGGTTTAGAAAGCGGGGCAAGTTGAGCCCGAGGTACATAGGGTCTTTCCGAATTGTTACTCGAGTAAGGTAGGTGGCCTATATGCTAGATTTGCCTGACAAGTTAAATGGAATTCATCCAACATTCCATGTATCTCATTTGAGAAGATGCTTAGCTGATTAAGATATGATTATATCACTAGAGGACATTGAGGTAGACGGGCGGCTCAATTATATGGAGAAACCAGTGGCAATCATTGTTCGAAATGAGAAGAGATTACGGAATAAAGTGGTTCCCTTAATGCGAGTAGAGTGGAAGCATAGAAACAGATCCGAGTCTACGTGAGAGACTAAGGAAGGGATGAGAAAACATTACCCACAGTTGTTTGAGGAATGATAGGTTTTAGGGACAAAACCTATATAAGGGGAGTGGACTTGTAACACCTGGAAATTTTTGAAAGAAAAGAAAAATAAAAATAAAAAGAAAGAAAATCCAAATAACCCAAGTTAAGGGGTTAAAGATATGTAAAGGACAAACTTTATTATTATGTTGTTTAAAAAGGAGCATGGCCACCCACTTCCTTGTACCATCAACTTCTCATTCAGTTTCTAAAGAGAGAAATCAGAGAATTTCAGGTTTTTAGAGAGAAGAAGAAGAGAAGTGTTAATTCAGGTTAGTTTTCTAGTGTTTTGAGTGTTCTTGGCTGATTTTCAGCCTCCGGGTACGTGCTTATGTGTTTTTGTGTGTTCGGGTTCAGGTGTGTGTTTTAGGTGTTTGAACTCACTAGCATCCGAGTTTGAAGAAGTCCTACCTGAAAGTTACAAGAGGTGAGTTTTAGATCCTTGTTTTTAAATGTTTTAACTTATTTTGGGGCTGGAATTGCATGCTTTGATGTTTTTATTAAAGTTAGGTGTATACTCCTTTATATGTGTGTGTGCCCTATTGGGTGGGCATTTGATTTGGGTAGATTTCTGATGATGATCATATTATATGCTCGTTATGATGCTTAGTATGTTAGAACTAGGCTAGTTTAGATTGGAATGATGATTTGGGGACTAAAAATGATGTTAGTTACAAGTTAGTTGCTCATGCATCTGAACAGTAATCCATGCGCCCAACTGCCCAAATGCCTTAGTGTTCTCAAGCGCCTAAGGATCATACGCCCCAATAGTGCCCAAATACCTAAGTGTCCATGCGCCTGCATAGTGCCCATGCGCCAGGATGTTTCCTAGATGACTAAGTGTTGGCTATGCGCCCAAAATCTCCCCATGTGCTTAAGTGTTCCCATGTGCCTAAGAGGCCATGCGCGCGCATAGTGGTCATGTGCCTGTATAGTTCTCATGCATCTAAATACTTAGAAATTATATTGAAAATTAGAAATAAAAGGTTTTTAGGCTAGGACTTGGAATGTTCTTGGGGATGTTGTATGATGTTGTTATTCATGTGTTTGATATGTTTCTTTATATTTCTTATTAAAAATTATTCCGTGACTTTACGTGGTGTGATTATGCTAATGAACGTAAAGTATTATATAATAAAAGTGAAAGATTACGGATAATGAAAAGTGAAGGTAAATAATGAATGAAAAGTCTTGCAAGCAAAATGTATGGAGGTTCACACCCAATGAAGGGTGTTAGCTCAACCGTGTGCGGTTTAGCTAACCTAGAAGGATGCACACAAGGGTTTAATCCTTGAGATTTACTAAATGTATGGGACCCTTGTCGCTTGCCCCAGGTACTGGAGTCAGCTTTGTGCATAATGTTTGGGGTCTATTTATAGATCTCAGGCCTAGTAACCAACTTCGTGCACAATGTTCGGGGTATAGCGCATGGCAATGGTCTGGAATGAAAAAGTGAAAGATAATGATGAATGTATAAAATGTACAATGTGAATGAATGAATGATAACGAATAAAGATGATGGAAGCGTATGATGATGAAAGATGATAGAAGATAATATTGAGTATTATGTATGTGTACGTATGATGTTTGATCATGAATGAAAGTAAAGAAAGGTTTTAAAAGAAAGTAAAGTATTTTATTTATAAAATTAGAACTTGCTTATCAACGCTGATTTTTATGCATTTTTCAATTGGCAGATAACGATTGCTGAGAATGACACAGGGTGAAACTACTTGGCAAGTTTTGGATGACATACATTTTGTATTATAATGATGTTTTTGTGTTGTAATGCAATCAAACTATATTTTATAACGATTAACAATTTTGTATTATTTGGCAAAAACGATTATTAATATATAAAATGGGTTTAGTTAAATGATTCCGTTGCGTTGCTTAAATAAAATTTATGTATTTTTAAGTAAGATGTGTGATGATTAAACGACTGTAAGTGTTCCGGGATTAGGGCCTTACAGTTTAATTGTGAATGAGAGTAGAACTCCACAATTAAACGTGTTCAGATGGTAGCAATCTAGGGATTGGTGACCTCTATTAGAAGTTTTCACCGGGAAACCAAAAGCAAATCCGTAAAATAAATTGGACAATATTGGTGGTGTGAGAGGCCAAATGTTACATAAGTGTTTGCTACATTAGGTTAACGAGTTTGTTGGATCAAGAAGAAGGCTAATGCAACCAAAACTAGATCACTTAAGTTATTTTGGTGCTGCATGCAAAGGCTTCCGAAGCTTATCATGGAACTTCCGAAGGTTGTAGAGTTATTCTGAAGACAAAGGGAAAGTCCAACTTCCAAAGACAGAACTCTACTTCCGAAGACAAATGCATACTTCCGAAGTTCAAGACATAGAAGAATAAAGTAAAGACCACTTCCGAAGTATGATGAAAAAAAGAAGTCTCCAAGCCTTGGAAGAA
>BJCM01171285.1:0-14183 GCA_018326385.1 Flaveria bidentis | reverse complement strand
TCGCGGTCATTAGTTCCTGTGTGGGACTGATGGCTAGGGTTGGCCGTAGCCACTTAAAACATGTATAACCGCTTACATGATTTGCCTAAGAGCGGTAACCCTTAAAAACTTACATTTTGGTATTAGGAAACTTGTTTACTACTTAAAACCTGCGAAGCTCACCAACAATTTTGTTGACCATTTTGAGCATGTCTTTTCAGGTAATCTTGATAGCTGAAGATCTAGGAGTGCTGCCTTGTAGAGGAGACCCTAGGATGCATTGAAACTAAACATTTTTTGTTAAACTTATGTTGTAAACATTTGTGATAGTCTTAACTATTACACAGCATGTTTGACACTTGTTCTCGGGTTGTGGGAAATTATACAATGTCTTACTACTTGATTATGTTATCATCTTTGTGTTATGCTTATGGCTATGTTGTCGTGAATATTGACTAACACGACACAAGTCTCCATTTGTGTTCGGGTGACGTCATGTCACGCTTGTCATCATACTTATATTGCTTCTCTAACGTATACCATGTGTTATGACGATCCCGTCTCGTTACATCCTCGTGTTTCCGCTTTAGCGGGGGTGTGACATGTGGCCAGAGGCAAAGAAGGCCGACGGGATTGGGGGCGGTTTGGGGTTGTTTTTAGTAATTGACAGGTTTAGCCCTTGGTCTTTATGCTTTTGTTATTTTATGTAAAAAGTTTTTCCATTAAAGTTTTAAGAATTACAAATCAAACCCCAAATTTTAATATCATAATTGTAATATATTATATTCCATTCATTTTATATAACATTTAATAAGATTTTTTTTAGTTTCTTATTGTAAATTGATATATTATATATTTACATAAAGAGAATATATTTATATATTCATAGCTTATTATAAGTAGTTTATATGGTTTAATAAATGAATAATTGAATAAAACAACTCACCATATTGGATAAATTGTACATTTAACAAATTTGATTAGATAAAATAATTTAAAAAAAAAATCATTGTATGGAAGTTTCAAAAGGGTTTCAGGTTTGGGTTTATAGTTTCAAAACTAACATATGTTACATTAAAATGGTATAACTATTTTATTTCTTGAATTATTACCTATATGTAATTTCAATTATATTTTATATTATAATATTATACTGTAATTATTCATGTCTATTATATATATATATATATATTACATTAAAATTTAATCTGTTTACTTAATGAGTGTTTAGTCTATCTATCTATCTTTAAAAAAACTAAAATAAGCATGAAACTATTGTAAATCTCATTATAGTTACTTTCTCATTTCTCTATATTTCTAATAATAATATTGAATACTAATAATATTACTCATACTATTTTCAAATTAAAAAATATATAATTTAATAAATTAAAAACCTTTTTTTACCAAAAACACACTCTTTAAAAACAAAAATTCATAATGTTTTTATAAAATAAAAGTTTGAGAAAAATATATTATTGTTTTTTATGTAAAGTAACTATTTATTTTATTTTCAAAAATAATTTTATAATGCATAAATTTTATTTATAATTATTTAATTTTTTAATTATTCAATTCGTGTATTACGCGAAAACTAACCTAGTATAATTATACATTATACTAGCTTTGCTAAGAATATATGTAGAAACCGACTAAAAATTACTAAATATTAAAATGTCAAAGTAGTAGTTTCACGTGACGAAACGTGAAAAGAATGCTGAAAAGTTGGAAGATTGCATGTTACTTCCAAGTCTCCAGCCATATTTTATTAATATGTCTTACGCTTAATATAGCTTTTTATTTAAAAGGCTGCAAATATAGAAAAATTACATGTAGCACTTAAATAATTGATAAGACTGTTGTGAAGAGAGTAGGGGACATCCCCGTTGTAAAGAGTATACTTCTTTAATTAAAAGCCCGATTTTAAATTCTCAAGAGCGATCAGTGACGAATTCTGAATTTCTTTAGTGAGGTCAAATGCATATTATTTAGACCGACTCATGCAAACTGTTGAAATGGGTCGGGTTAAAAAAAGTTATATTAAATTGTATAAAATTAAATGGTTTACGACACCACATTTCGGTAACATTATAGGCAACCAACAATAACAATATACCACCCACACATAATTTTATGACGTCAAAGCATCTAACATCATAAGTCTCGACCAACTTATATAAATGGGCTCATGTGTTTTCCTTTTTTGTAATCACCGACCATGTTTGTTTAATACTATACATGTCAAATACAATCTAAACAAATACAAATAAGAGAAATAACTCAATAGCATGGAACAACTTATCAAACTTCCGATTTTAATTTTATAAACGATACATCACTAAAAGAGTAAATATACTAATATGATTTGAAGATTTAAACATGAGAAACTATCAAAGTTTAGTAATGCATATACAAACATAACTATTGTCAAACTTGAAATTAGATTATGAGACCTTGGTTGCCTTAAAAGAAAAAAATTTGGGTGTTTTAATCCATCTATACCTAATATAAAATAGATGTAGATTAGAAAATATGTATTTGTTATCCAAAAAAATAAGTATTTGTTATCCAAAAAAATAAGTATTTGTTATCCAAAAAATAACTGATAATATTTTTTATATTAAAATAGAATTTTAAATTAAATAGTAATATAGACATTGGTTTAAATAGAAATTAATTTTGGCCAATTATCCTAAAAAGATTTTAGCCAACTTAAAACCGGTTCAAATGAAATCAGATTAAACTCAATGAAGTGGCGTTGAAATCAACTCATCATATATTTGGATCTGCTATCGTTGATAAACCATTCCACCTAAGTACAAAATAAGCTATTGGTTGTACAAATTTTAAAAAACAGATAACACAAATTTGAAAATATAGTGCAAATAATAATCAGACAACAAAAATGATGGTCTAGAATTTATACTTTTAAAATATACCATATAAGATTCAATTAGACAACACAACCTAAAATAGACCGATAATTTTAGAAAAAACTATATGATTCTTAGCATTCTTAAGCAAAAATTAATTTTTATGATTACCTTCTTCTAATTATGAGAAATACATCCTACTATGCAATGATATTTGAGATATGAGACAGAGAACAGAAATATACTTTGATTTTAAAACGAATTTACAAAACTAAAAAGGGATTTTTTTATTGTGGAAAGTTAGAGTTGATCATAGATGATTAACAATGCTTCGGAAGAAAACATATTAACTTCGGAAGAAGAGTTTTGGCTTCGGAAGAAGTGGTGGTTACTCTTCTGAAGTAGAAAGGTTAAGCTTCAGAAGTTGTTTTAACTTCGGAAGTAAAGTTTACTCTCGAAAGATATGTTTGCTAAACATAAAGGGGGTAAACTGTAAATAGTTTGTTAATGGTTGTTAACTTCTGATTCGTGTATATAAGGATCAGTAATCATTTAGGATATAAGTTTTGATATCTCATAGTTTTGTATTAATATTTTCACAACAAGTCAATCATTCAGTAGTGAATCTTTTCTTCAATATTCTTCTTTCTTTGATTGGTTTTACAACAAGTGGTATCAGAGCCAGGTTCGTCTCAATTGGAGAAAGAAGGTGATCTCGACGGTGATCAAGAGTGAGATTGAAGAATCAAAGATGGTGTCCACAAAGTTCGATCTAGAAAAGTTCGACGGAAAGAATGATTTCGGGTTATGGCGTGTCAAGATGCGAGCGCTACTTGTACACCAGGGCTTGGTGGGAGCACTCGCAGGGCAGGCAAACTTGCCGGCAGATTTGACAGAGAAAGAAAAGCGTGAAATCATGGAGAAGCGCACAATGCTATACTTTTGTCCTTGGGAGATCGGGTACTTCGAGAAGTGTCGAAGGAAGACTCGACTGCCGGAATTTGGGCAAAACTTGAAAGCCTGTGCATGATAAAGTCATTGGCGAATAGACTGTACCTGAAGAAACGATAGTATACTTTTCACATGGCGGCTAACAAGACCTTGGAAGATCATACAGTTGAGTTTAACAAACTTATCTTGGATCTTGAGAACATTGATACGAAATTGTAAGATGAAGATCAAGCCATCATCTTCTTGACTTCAAAACCAAAGTCGTATGAACACTTTGTTGATACATTGATGTATGGTTGAGAGACATTATCAATGGAAGAGGTTCTTGCAGCCATAAACTCAAAGGTGTTGAAGAAAAGGAGTGACGTACAAGAAGATTCAAGTGATGGGTTGATAGTGCGTAGGAGATCGGAACAAAGGTTCACAAAAGGCAAGAGTCAAGCTAGATCAAGATCTAGAACTAAATGAAGATGTATGTATGCAATTCGGAAAAGCATCTCAAAAAAGACTGCCCGGATAGGAGGAAGAAGGGAAATGAATCAAGTTTGGCAAAAGGGCAAACTAGCCATGTATCCGAAGGTTCTACTGCTGGCTATGATAGCTCTGATGTTCTTAATGTGTCTTATGATGAAGACATGGGTGAATGGATACTTGATTCAGGATGTTCTTTTCATATGACTCCTGTCAAAGAGTTCTTTAAAGAGTTGAAGATGGAAGATCTTGGTGAAGTAAAGCTTGGGGATGATCGGCCTTGTAAAATCCTAGGATCAGGTACCATCACATTTAAGTTGCATTATGGCACTGAGGTAGATATTAGTGATATCAGGTATATTCCTAGTTTGAAGAGGAATTTGTTATCACTAGGAACTTTTAAGAAGTCGGGCTATTATGTTGGAAGTAGAAGGAATAACAATACATATAAACTAGAGGGATCAGTAGTACTGGGTTATGACTGCATGGCAGTTACGAAGATTGATAGTTCTTTATTATGGCATAAAAGATTTGGTCATCTAAGTGAACAAGGTCTCATTGAGTTGAGGAAACAAGGTATCATTAGTGAGTTTAAGGTGAATGATGTAGGTTTCTGTGAGACATGTGTCTTGGGTAAAAGTAAGAGGGTCCAGTTTAAAATTAGCAAGCACACCTCTACTAATGTATTAGACTATGTATATTTAGATCTTTGGGGCCTGCCCGAACTAGTACTCTAGGTGGAGCTAGTTATTTCTTGTCTATTATAGACGATTTATCACGAATGGTTTGGGTTTATGTTCTTAAACATAAGAATGAGGCTTTCAAAAGATTTGTAGAGTGGAAGACTCTAATAGAAACTCAAAGTGAAAGGAAAGTAAAGAAGTTGAGGACTGATAATGGTCTGGAATTCTGTAATAGTAAGTTCAATGAGTTTTGCAAAACTCATGGTATATCCAGACATTACACAGTACCTGGTACTCCCCAACAAAATGGGTTGGCTGCGAGAATGAACAGGACTTTGTTGGAGAGACTTAGGTGTATGAGGTTTAATGTTGGATTTCCAAAAGGTTTTGGGGTGAATTGGTTACATTTACAGCTTATCTGATTAACAGGTCTTCATCCAGAGCTTTGGGTATGAAGACACCTATGGAGGTATGGACTGGAATTAAGCCTAACTGTTGTCATTTGAGGGTGATTGGGTCAGTGGTCTATTTTCATGTTAGTTAGGATAAACTTGATGCAAGGGCTCAAAAAGGTGTTCTTTTGGGATATCCAGATGGAATCAATGGGATATAGAATCTGGAGGTTAGAAGGTGAAGGACCTCGGGTAATAGTAAGCAGGGATGTAGATTTCTAAGAAGGCCTACTGTACAAGGATGTTGTAGGTGTTGACATCCCAACTCAGTCTCTAGAGAAAGTTGAGATTGAGGTGGAGTATGATGATGATTCAAAAAGGAATACTGGGTCAAGTAGTGGGATTGAAGGTGAAGTGAATCATGAAACTCAGGTTACACATAACATTGCCAGAGATAGACCTAGAAGAAAGGTGGTAGCTCCTATTAGATACAAGCATGATCAAGATGTGTCAGTTGTTGCTTTCTCAGCTACTGAAGAGGAGAGTATCTATGAGCCTTTGAATTTTGATGAGGCTATGTCATCAGATGAAAGTGTTGGGTGGTATGATTCTATGGTTGAAGAGATGAATTCACTTGAAAATAATGAAACATGGGAATTGGTGGATAAGCCAGTAGATCAGAAACTTGTAGCTTGTAAGTGACTATATAAAGTCAAGGAGGGTGTTCCTGGTGCTGAGGGTCCTAGGTTTAAAGCTAGGTTGGTAGCTAAGGGATTTACTCAGAGGGAAGGTATTGACTATAATGAGATTTTTTCACCAGTGGTGAAACATACTTCTATTCATATAATTTTGTCTATCACAACTGCTCTTGATTTAGAGTTGGAACAACTAGATGTTAAAACAGCTTTCTTACATGGGTTCTTAGATGAGAAGATATATATGAAGCAACCTATGGGTTTTGAGGTGAAAGGCAAAGAGGATAAAGTGTGTTTATTGAAGAGGTCCTTGTATGGACTGAAACAGTCACCAAGACAGTGGTACAAGCGGTTTGATGAGTTTGTGATGACTCATGCTTTCATAACGAGTAACTATGATAGTTGTGTTTATCATGGGAAGTGTTCAAATGCTGATTACCTATATTTGTTGTTGTATGTAGATGATATGCTGATAGCATGCAAGAGGCAAGATGAGATAGAAGCTACAAAGAAGTTACTCATGATGGAGTTTGAAATAAAGGAGCTAGGTAGTGCTCGGAAGATTTTAGGAATGGAGATTTCCAGGGATAGGAGTTCTAGACAGTTAAAGTTGTCACAAACTTCTTATGCTAATAAAGTTCTGAAACTTTATGGTATGCATGAATGTAAGGTTGTTAAAACTCATATTGGTGTTCATTTCAAGTTGTCCATGGAAGATAGTCCTTGTTCTGAAGATGAATTAGCTAATATGGAGAATGTTCCATATGCAAATATAATGGGGAGTCTTATGTATCTAATGGTGTGTACCAGGCCTAACTTGGCTTATGCAATGAGCTTGGTTAGCAGGTTTATTTCATCACCTGGAAAGGTTCGTTGGGATGCTGTTAAATGGATCCTTAGATATTTTCAATATACTAAAGATTGGGGATGGATTTTTGGTTTGAAGAAAGGTGATGGTCAAGATAGAGTTGAAGGATATATTGACTCTGATTTTGCAAAAGATCTTGACAATGGAAGATCTATTACTGGGTATGTGTTTAGAGTGATGGGTAATATGGTAAGCTGGAAGTCTCAGTTGCAACATGTGGTAGCTTTATCTACTACTAAAGCAGAGTATATGGCTCTTACTGAGGCTGTAAAGGAGTCATTGTGGTTACAAAGACTTGTTGCTGAGTTAGGAATGAGATTGTCTGATACAATTGTATTTTGTGACAATCAAGGTGCTGTACAACTTGCTAAGAACAGTGTCTTTCATGAAAGGACTAAACATATTCATGTTAGACTGCATTTTATTCGAGAAGTGATTAGTAATAAGGAAATTCTGATAAAGCACGTTGGGACAAATGAGAATCTTGCAGATATTCTTACAAAGGTGGTGTCAGGTTCTAAGTTTGAGTTTTGTGTTACAAAGCTTGGTATTGGTTGATATTATTACTGGTGTTCTATGATGCATACTCTAAAAGTGGAGATTGTGGAAAGTTAGAGTTGATCATAGATGATTAACAATGCTTCGGAAGAAAACATATTAACTTCGGAAGAAGAGTTTTGGCTTCGGAAGAAGTGGTGGTTACTCTTCGGAAGTAGAAAGGTTAAGCTTCGGAAGTTGTTTTAACTTCGAAAGTAAAGTTTACTCTCGGAATAAATGTTTGCTAAATATAAAGGGGGTAAACTGTAAATAGTTTGTTAATGGTTGTTAACTTCTGATTCGTGTATATAAGGATCAGTAATCATTTAGGATATAAGTTTTTGATATCTCTTAGTTTTGTATTAGTATTTTTATAACAAGTCAACCATTCAGTAGTGAATCTTTTTTTTCAATATTCTTCTTTCTTTGATTGGTTTTACAACATTTATTTATTTTCTTTATGTACTTTTCTTATTAGATTCCATAACTAATTCTTATGTATGTTTTTCTTCAGAATAATAAAATATTTTAATTAAATCGTATGGTTACAGTTCAGATTGATTGAACCCATGAACCTAATCATATGGTTGAACAAAGGAGGATAAAGAAGGGTTAAATTGAACACAAAGTACATGAATGGTCCTTTAGGGTTAAAAATTTTAAATTCCTGAAACTCACGTGCTATGTTTTAACAGTATAAATAAACAAAAGTTAAGTAAAAGGACGTAAGATAATATAATTTTTTTACATAAAGGATGTTAAGCGTGTTTTTCAAGGATAAAGCTTGATCAAACGTACAATTTCATATAAACCTAAATGATGTTTTCGGCAATTTTGTTTTTCTTTCAAAACTAACACAATCTTTTGGTTAGTTTTTTCTAGAAATAGAAAATGATGGATCCACCTGCCTAAAAGAGGCATCCAAAGATCCAGAACTGATGACATTACAACATAGAAACAATCAGATTTAGTTAAGGTTTAGCTTTATACCTAAATTATATAACCTGAAAGAGACTAGAAATATTTTTGAGAAAATATAATATTACAGTTTTCAGTTATCATACCAGTATTTGTTTATCATTAACTCTCTCAAAACTTGTACACTGCACATGTTTTGTATATATTTGTGATGTTAGCGTTCGTTTTATATAACGCAAAAATTTGTAACTCTTGTATATATATACTCAATTTAAAATGTCAGTGGCCTCCGCATTGACACTATCAATTACGTGTTAATCGTCATGCAGTAGGCTACAACGCATTGAAAAAGCAAGTTAGCTCTCTATATACTCATAAATTGACAAGTATACAAACAACCCTAAATTGTAGTCTAGGTAGGTCCATGCAACAAATTTTGATTTGTTTAGTTCACATATTCTCCCAATTTGACACCCTCTTTAATCAAATCTAGCGAAACCTCATAGTTTAAACTTTTTATGAAATGACTTTTAAGACTTTACAAAGATATGTAGTATAAACGTTTTTTAAACAATAATTACTTAGAGGTTAGAGAAATTCCAATTAAGCAAAATATTCACTTTAGACGGTGCACATGAAAATACATAATAAAACAACTAGAACATGAACTTTATTGTTGTCATAAGAATAATGAAAATTATAACAAGGAATGTAGCTCACTCGATGCTTTTATCGGACCACTTGAGGTAAATGACCCAGATCACCCTCCGTTTTTAAGTGGTAACTTTGTAAAATAATAACTAAGTTTTAAGTTCACTTACGTTTAAAAAATGTTACAATTAAATCACTCAATTTTCATGTTTTATAACAAAAAAGTTAAATTAAAAATGGTGACTAGTTACATCATGCTTTTATCTTTAATCTAGAACTCATTATTAAAGGTTTGTTGCAACCTAGTTACCTTTTGATTTTTGAGACAAAATGACTTGTTACTGGTGTGTGAAAGCTAACGATGAAATTGTTTTTTTAAGAAAAACTAACGATGAAGAATAAAATTTAACACTATAGAAATTAGAACGTCAATATCAATATTTACAAAGTCCTTGTTGAATATATATACACACACATATCTATACACATAGAGAGACACGTATATATGATTGTGCATTTGGTTGCAAAACTTTATATTATCAATCCAATTGTTTTTACCCATTTCAGTAAATCCTTTCTAACTGGTTTGATTGCCCTATTAATTAAAAATCACTATATGTTAGTTGGCTTACGTGCAAAAATTAAAGATCTTGTCGGTTTTTAGTTTTGGCAAGCTTTTTGTGTTGTTTAGCTTCTATTAAGTTTGTTCTCGTAGTTTCATATACATATTATCCCTATGTAAGGGTGGAAATAATACTTTTCAGTCAGACGGTTTGTTCTCATAGTTTCATAACACATATTATGAAATTCTCTTCTCTACAAACTATTATAATTAGAGGATCAAACTCGTATTTTTCTTAAAAGAATCTAACAACTTCCAATAAACGAAAGTCAACAAAGCTCATAAAGTTGTAATATTTATAGGCGTGGTGTTATTTTTCACATCCCTAGTAACATTCGCACCCATTTCTTGTATTTATTCATATAATTATACTAAAAATCACTATTTTTTCTCTATACTTTTTAATTTTATCATTACTTTTTCTCTCTCATTCACTCACAACCACTTAATAATTCCTCAAAATACAATCCACTCTCCCTTCCACGTTTAGCTTTTTTCCTCTCTTCTAATTTCATTCTTGGATCATGTATTCATGTTTCAACCATAGAAAGCTCATCTATTTCATCTGTTAACTTTTTCTAAGATAACACAATTGAAATAAATAAAAAAACTATTAAAACAATATATATATATATATATATATATATAAACTAAATTTCATACATTCGAAATTTACAGAACGAAAAACAAGTTTTAATTTTAATTTATGTAATTTCCTATTTTTGTTTATTTAAACTTTAATTTTAAATTCTTTGTTAATGGTGGGATGTCGTTTGGGACCGGTCATTGTTTTCTACGTGTACTACTAATGTTTTCATACACACTATATCAGGATTAGGGTTGTAAATGAATAGAACAAAGACTAATAATCAAGTGGTCGGATGCACATTAGGCCTCACCAAACCTGAACCAATCAACTAAAGTTGTTGTAACTATGGGTTGCTAGATTAGGCCTCACCAAACCCTAAATAATAGGATTAATGTTTTCAACTCGATGATGAGTTTAAATATATTTTCTAGTTAAGGTCCGGTTGAGGTTGAGCCTGTGAGCTAAATTTGAGCTTAACGTTGTTATGAAAATCACATACATGGTGTTCGTTATGTAAGAAATCAGAGAGAAAATTGTGTGAAAAATGAATTAGATTGTTATGACATCTATAAGCTTAAAATATTTTTAAATGTGAAAGTAGGAATTTGCTACAACGTTTGTGGCATCACTCTTAGTATGGCTATCCCATGAACTATTTCATTCACTCAAAATCGGAGTTTGATTTAAAGCCTTAATATTAATAATTTTATGTTATCTAAACAAAAAGTTAATAGTTTGATTCAAGTTTTCACAAAAAAAAACTGTGTTGTATACGTTAACGCTAAGGTAACCTTCATGGGCATGGTACATCGCTCTATGGGAGGGGAAGAAGACATTGGTGCACTAACAAAGCATGAATAAGAAAATAACCATTACAGAACTGTCTTCTGACCGCTTAATATAATCACAAGCGAAGCCATAAAACCGCATTTGACCTCTTATCATAATCACAAGCAAATTCATAAAGAAAGTATGTGATCAAGGTGAAGCTAGTAGGCTTAATTGCAAAAAAACATATATCACGAATTATTAGTAGAACTAAAATACAAACATAATACTATTTGCAATAGAGGAATATACTTGTCAATAACATCAAATAATACACATAATTTGCTTCACAAAAAAGATAATAAATTAAAAAATAATAACAATAAATAAAAAATATAAAGATAAGATGTTATCACTTATGAACTGATGGTGACATCGGTTTTCTTGACTTTCTTCACCCGATCGCCGGCGTCAAGATCTCCGGCCAAAATATCATCTCCGGCGACCCCCTCCGGCGGCACAACCATTGCATCAATAATCACCATCAAATCCACGGAAATTCGCGTCTTTCTCTTATTACTCACCGGAATCGACGTCGGTTTTCTCGGGGCCGGTGGACACGTGGTGGGTGCCGGAATTCGGTGATCAGAAGACGTTGGAGTCGTGGGTTCATCGTCTTTCTCATCGCCATTGTTGAATTGTTGATCGGAAGATGGTAATTTGATCGATAAAGATGGTGAATTGGTTTGATCTTTTGGCGATTTGTGTTGAGAATTTGATGAATTGGATGAATTGTGATCTTGTTGTTGATGTTGGTTGCCGGAGTTCATGGTGAGATCGTCGCCGGAGCCGGCGGTGGTGGTGGCCGGAGTTTAGGGGTTGAATAGTTTAGGGCTCTGAAAACAAGGTGGATTAAGATAATGGATGTGGATGTGAAAGATGGAAAGAGAGAAGTGTGTCGTATATGAATGTGTATGTTGTAGAATATTATTGTGACTCTTTTTGATAAGTTTTAGAATATTATTTAGATAAACATAAAAAATAGATAAGTTTTTTTAACACGCAAATGAGTATTGATTATCCAGGTAAACTCATTGACGGAAGGTTACTTATGACTGCGAATATAGATGGTGTTGGTGATCCGGTGTGCCCATCATTAGGGGAAACCCATAACCCAAATGTCTGTTATGGTAAAATGTATTTTTTTATTAATATTTATTTAATTATTTAAAAACAAACAATCAACTTTAAATAGTGAATTTAAGGTGTTATTAATTTAGAGAGAAGAGAAATAAGGATCATTTAATTGAGATTGTAAATAGAATGACTTTTTTTACAAAATAACCATGTTATTATGGGTGTGTTATCCTTTAAAATAAAATTTACTTATTTATTTAATAAGTATTTTTTTTTTGCCAATAGCCTCTTGGGCTAATTTTCCAACAGCAATTTTAGAATTTAAAGGATCATAGCTTATACATCTTATACATCACAGGATTTTTATTCCAAACTTTTTGGTTATGACTTATGAGACGCTATTTATCATCAATATATTCTCTTGAGAATCCCTTTAAACCAGCAGCACATGGTGTTTATTTTGATGAAGTTGTTGTTAACTTGACTCCCATAAAGTGAGCAATATATGAATTTAAAGGGATATGTTTGTTGTTTAAAAAGCTTATTTATTTTTTTGAAATAAATTATGATTCTATAACTCTCTTGATAATAAAATGTTTCTTTTTCTTTTTATTATCATCTTACAAGTTTAAAACTTTAACACAAACACTAAACTGTTAATTATTATAACTTAAAACAACATAACCACACTTAATTGTTATAACTTAGAACATTCAACTCCATATACGATTGATACTACATTATATCTAGCGATATTTTATTATTATATAGTTATACAAATACATAACCTTCTAATGTATCATACTTGAAACAATATATGCATATATATTATTTGTGCAATACTCATAGATAATTGTTATTACTACAAAATTTTTGAATTTGTTTATTTTTTTAAAAAGACGACTAAAAAAAAGAAAAAAGAGGCGTTAATACACCTGGCATAACAAACATAGAATCCGTCTAATTCGGCGAAGGATCCAATGCAATTCAATACACACTAAAAACAAACACAAAGACACATGTACCTTACAGTCAGACATTTTTGTAACATATTTTACATATACAGCCCCTGTGCTTTTTTTAAACCAAACATTCACCCCAAATTCATTTTTCAAATAATGTTATCACTTGCCATCTTGCCGACCCGAGAAGAGCCACGTAGGAACAACCGAGTCTAGAAACGATGAGATGATGCCGGTCATGAGGAATGAAATCGTACGCTAGCTATGCCGAAGCGTAACAATATTAATATTAGATTAAGATGATAATGTGAGAAGTAGATTTTTACGTCATTGATTATTGTGTTGATATCCTGATAAAACTAATCAAATTGGATGTGGTCATAAGTTGGTTATCATGTTCTTTCTCTAATAACATTGTTATAGTATGGCGTGCTTAATTGTTATGCCAATTATACAAGATTATATCATGTGTTATGTTTGTATGCTTGTTCATCGCTTAAGAAATGATGTACATTGAGGATTAATCATGTTATAGTAACGCCTTTTGTCTTGGCGTAACTTTAGTGTTATGACCTTTTAAGCTATAACACTCAATGACTCAATAATTATGGTCTTTTAAGCTACAATCACGCCTTCACTACCTCACTGGTCATTTTATGTTTGTATCAACACTAGAAGGATAGGATAAATAATGCATATTACCCATATCAACGAATTTAGTAATGATCGTATTGAGCATGTAAAAGACTATTCTCGCCACACTCATTTGTATGAAATCAGCAATAATTTAAGGGGTGTAATGTCGTTGACATATATATTGGTGTGTGATTGTAAATCAGAGAAACATTAGGGTGTGAGCAAACACGTTCTAGCATGTAAGAACTCTTAAATCTTTTATTTGTTTATTTTTTTCTTTCTTTATCTATTTTGTTTGCTTTTTATGTGATCTCTACAAACTTTAATGAATCTTTTCACGTGCTTTTCTCATATATCATATGCCTGTTTGTTGTAGGTCAATACTTGTTTGATAGATCTTGTTAATTCAAATAACTATTATAATTAAAAGTTAAATGTCTAATATCTTTAT
>BJCM01171282.1:0-16856 GCA_018326385.1 Flaveria bidentis | reverse complement strand
TGAATGGTTTCATTGATAAAACCTAACGATTACAAGCTCGTTACAACATAAGAATCAAGACTCTTGGCAGGGGAAAGATCGAGCATGATCTCCCCTCTCATCCGACAGCCACAATCAATAATACGAACTATAATTAATGGTTTCATTGATAAAACCTAACGATTACAAGCTCGTTACAACATAAGAATCAAGACTCTTGGCAAGGGAAAGATCGAGCATGATCTCCCCTCTCATCTGGCAGCCCTAGGCTCCAGGCAGACTCCTCTCAAAAACCCTTCCATCTCTACATATTAAAACTGGTATATATATAGGCCTCGGCCCATATTAGATGCGACTGGGCCCATTCGTGCGATTGGACCATGCGTATGGTTCAATCGTGCGACTGGACCATACTTATGGTTCAATCTTACGAATGTCCCAATCGCATCTCTCAGTCGCACGGCTGGTGCATTAGCATGGCTCAATCGTACGACTGAGTCTCATTTGCATATGCTCCTGCGAATGACTCAGTTTCATGTGTATACAACATATCAGGTGTATTACATTACGCCTAAACTATTCGACAAGCGACGGACACACTATATATGACTATATATGCTCCAACAAAACCTTTTAATTTAACTTCTAAAATCTACAATTTAAACCCTTAACCTTTTAAAACCCTTATTTAAAATTAACTCAAATTACTTAGAAACTTTTTATCATATTGTAAATTTGTTTAACTTTGAAATTTAATTATTTATTAATAATTTAATAAATAGACTCATAAATGTCAAATAAAACTTCATAAATTCATAAAACTTTATTTATATATTATAAAATATTTTATAAATCATACAATTATAATAACTTTTTTAAATGATTTGATAAATAATAATTGAATAAAACAATTCATCATATTGGTTAAATTGTATTTAATTTATTATAATGAATAAAAGAATTTTTAATTATGAATTTTCCATTATATAAAAGTTCAAAATGAGTTCGGGTTTGGGTTTATAGTTTGAAAATAGGATGTTACAATAAGCATCATCATCACCAACACAAAAAGCTATTTAAACATTAAAAATATTTTTATCTAATAATTGGATTATTGACAGGCTATTGGTTCATCAGTTTATTTTCATTACTCGAGTACAAAACCTAAAACACTAGGTTGTCACTTCTACGAAGAAAAACTTGTAAAATAGTCCATACCCATCAATCCCAAACTTAATACCACACTTAAAAAAACATCTACCTTAAATGAAAAACCTTTTAACCCAACATAAAATCTTCAGATTTCATCACCGGAATTGTAACAAAAAAACTACTCTTATAAAACAAAGTTGGGTAAAAATAGTGAAGTAGCATAATAACTGCATAAGCGACCTTTGACCTAAATTGAACCGTGGTTGGGTCCACAAGTGTGATAATCCTTCGGGTCAAACCTATAAGCAGGGCCTAGAATAAACAACATCATTACTACAAGGGTGTGAAGTGTAAAATAAAAGAGCGGGTAAATTAGAGGACAAAAAGGGTAGTCAGTTGGTCGGGTCGTTGAAGGTAATTGTCACATCTTTATATCAACATTTCTGCCTTGTTGCATGTGCCATCATACATCCACATCTACTTCCTTTAAATAACCAATCAATATTAATTTCCAACCAAAATATTTCAATTTCCATTCCATCAATTTTATCTAGATCTACTAGATGAAAATGACATGTTGTACTTGTATTTATAATAATAATAATAATAATCATAACAAATGAGTCATTTTTAATAAATAAGTTTTTGATTTGTTTGGGTGTGAGTAATTGATGGAATGGTTTAAGATGTATTATATGATACAATGTACACAATAGAAAAAAACTCATATTTTCTTCTTTTTTATTTATGCGTATAATATGTTATTGAAAAATTTATAAAATTCGTTAATACTATTAACCAATGGGATCATGTATATCATACTTTTGTAATAGGAGACCTTCAAGAAGTAGTGACTTGAAAAGAGCGAAAACATGGTTTAAACCTGAGATCGTTGTTAAAAGAAATCATGTGTTTACAATTGCATCATCTCTTAATGGATTCATGTGTTACAACTAGAGGTGTTTATAATTTGATTTTCAATCTAGTATAAATGTTTAAACTAGTTATCGGTTGATTTTGATTATAGGGACTTTCAAATTTCTCGATTGTTAAATTATAAATCAGAATCGGGTGCTTTATTTTATCATGTAGCTTAGAAACCATGAGGATGATTCATTATATGTACATGTAATATCTACATGTATATCTAAATGTAGTATATAATGTGTGTATTAGGGTAAGTTCAAATTATATCAATGAGAAACTAAATTAACCACTATTTGCTTTTGATCCAAGGTTCACATGTCGCTATACATGTGTGTGTAACGGTGTAACCTCTAATCTTCGTTGTTTTGTTTCCTTTGAACAGCTCGTTTATCAACGAAAGTCGACACATGCACTCATCTTCGTTGTCGCACCTTACCATTTTGGCTATTCATCGCCTCAAAAAGCATTTATTGCTTTTCTTCTGCATACCTTCGAGTATCATCACCTATCATGGCAATTAAAAGTAAAATAAATTCAAAACAAAATTCATATTAATAATTTGGTTTGGTTTTTCTTTATAGTTATTTAAAACGTTAACATTTGAGGTAAATGATTAAAACCAAACCATAAACAACCAATACCCTTTTCAAATATATGCTAGCAAGTAAGTACCACACTCAACGAGGAGTTGATTTTGCATAAAGTTCATGTCATAAAGATATGTGTTTCACATTTTATTAAATCAGGCAACGACTAGTATGAACTTAACCTAAGAATGTAAAAACGATGTGAATTTAACCTTTTTTTAAACAAGTGCCAAACTATTAAGCGACATAACTAGCTCTAAAATTTTGGTATGTTG
Source organism: Flaveria bidentis (assembly GCA_018326385.1). Taxonomy (NCBI): domain Eukaryota; kingdom Viridiplantae; phylum Streptophyta; class Magnoliopsida; order Asterales; family Asteraceae; genus Flaveria; species Flaveria bidentis. Next base: position 13,936 of record BJCM01171282.1, on the reverse strand, counting down.
ATGGTGTTGCACAACACAACTTGCTTAATTCACCTTACAAGAATACTATCAAGGATGAAATACAATCGACTCATATTAATCTTTTTGTTTATATGTGTTTACATGGATTATGATTTTGGGGATATATATATGTCTAACTTTTATGCCTTAGATATGAATATGAATAGTAAGTCACCTGAATTTACAAGGAATACGTGATGCAACTTCGCGTATAGTTTAATTATCATCAGAAAAATGCACATTTTGTTAATGATGCCCAATAATGTGAGAGTGCCTTCGTGTATGATTTGATTTTAAGCTGGCGTTTTATGTAATGAAGTGTATGCACAAGCATTACTTCGTAATACTTTTGGCTATAAAATAACCAAAATAGTTATTTTTTCACTGACGTGACTATACAAGTGCTTGACATTCTAATAGATAGTTAAATATCAGTTCCATTAGTTTCTCTTTTTAAATCCTTAAGTTCTAATGTTGGCGTGTTCAAGATTCTTATTGGAACATAATTTGATTATTTGTTTATTTAAAATATTTTAGGGTTATGATATTTTAATAATCCCAACTTTTGTTTGCTAGTCGGAATTAATTTCAATTCAATAAATGTTTACAAATATTTCAAACTTGAAATTTATTTTTCTTCTTGGAACTTTTACTAATCAAGAGTTCACCTCTATTAGTTATTTTGATTAAATGGGGCTAACTTTGAGCTAGTTTTCAACTTCACCGCCGTCCAACCGTCATCAGGTCTATTTTTCGGAGTGTAGCCTCTATCGTCACCTAAAATCTAACTCTAACGACTCAATAGACCAGGAGGTGAAAATTGACCAGTTTCAAGGTGCAGAAGTTTCATATTGACGGACCTGATGATAAATTTTATTTTTCTACTTAGTGTTTTGGCCACATAAACAGTCCACATCATCGAAAAAAAAGGATTATCTCTCAGTTAAAGCCTGTTTGATAGCCTCTTAATGACCATTAAAAAACTATATTTTAATGGTTCATAACCTTGGAATGATTAATAGGTAACCTTAATACTCAATGGTTAAAAACTAATCTTTAATGTTACCTATTAATCATTCAACATTAAGGTTAACTATTAAATATTCAGAGGTTATGAACCATTAAAGGTAGCATTTTAATGACCGTTAAAAGACAATCAAACAGCCCATTAGTAGGAGGTTATTGGATGAAAATAAGTTTAAAATTAAAATTTGATATTATTAATATCTAATAACACTTTATTTAATTACAAATTATATGTCATGATTTTTAATAATTATACAAAATACACCCCTTCCTTGTACTAACTTAGTATTATTTCTTTATTTACTTGTTATAGATGTCCTTCTCAGGCTACATCTTTCACCCACCACAAGATGACTCGGGTACTTCGGCTTGATCGTCAACACCGTCGTTGACCATTCAGTTAGGCAAGCTAGGTTTCAATTTCGGCAACTACAACCCATGCTTTTTCTCATCTTTTGACCGTCGTGAATCCGGGTAAAGATGATTTTAAGTAGTTTGGGCTATACCTCTGTCAGATTGGATAGTTTTGGTAATTTAGATAATTTAAGAAAAAATTAAGTCACATTCAGTTATTAATTGATTTAAATTAAAAACAATTGAGTAGTTTAGATTGCATCTCCGGTAAAGTGTTTTTGGGCAACTTTGTGTTAAGCCATTAATAAAATTGACTAAAAAATTTGAATCACTTAAGCAGATTCTTAGAACTTTCTTATTTAAAAACTACATGAACCATTAATTGATTATTTTTAAGTGAATCAAACTCATTGCATCTCTAAATTATTATAACAACTATCAAACAACATTTAAATGATATCGTGTTGACCAGAGGGCAAGCATATATTACTTAGTTTAGCATATAGTCAATCACCCTTTAAATTGAATTGACAAATGATTAAAGCAACCTTCAGCTACTCTTTTTGGTCTCACTTGTGTCCCACATTGGATACTTCATCATGAGCTAAAGCACAATGCTACTCAAACATTTCACACTACCCCTACCCCACCCCCCACAACAATCAAGACTATAACCTAACCACCACTCCAATCTCTCTTCACTCCAATCTACCCTCAATTTTCGCCACAATTCAAGCCCACAAATTTCTCCACAAAACCCATTTTCTCCATCACCGGTAAGCACAACATCTTCTTTTTCAAATTTCAACAGTTTCTTTATTCTCTCTCTTTCTTCTTCATTCTTCTGTTCAACGATAATCTGAATTTCGTACAATATAATCTGTTTGATTTGGTTTGGAGTACTAATTTTCAATTTTTTTCACTGAAATTCAGTTCTTCATAGTTTCCACAACAAGAAATTTCTGATTTCGTGTAAGTTTCAGTAAGTAGTTGGATGATGCCTTTTACATATCTGGATATTAGTGTTACTCTGTTTTCTTGTAGATGAAAGTACAAGAACACATTGCATGATTTTGTTTATTTTGTTGATAAATGTATGTTTTGATAGTTGAAGAAATATGATTTTGGTTTTAAATTTTAATGATTCTTGGAAACCCAATTAAATTATAGTTTTTATTATTTAATTATGAATCTACAATCCATAAAGTTTCATGCTTTCATCATTAAAAGGGTTCCCCTGTTTCTTTTTTCTTAAGACAGGCATGGGATTCTGATATTGTTTGTGTTTTCCACTTTAACTTTCTGCAAATTTAATGATTTCATATGCTAATTGAAGTAATATTTCATTGTTTCCGTGTTTAATCTTCTTCAATTTGTAGTTCGGTGCACATCCAAAGCCCGAAAATGGATGAAAAACAGCTCGATTTTAATGCCCCATTGCTCTCTGTCAGACGATTATCAGCATCTGGTCCAAATTCAGACAGATTGTCTAACAATTCGGGTAGAAAATCACCATCAATCCGACAACAGTCACTTCCGATCATCCGATCGCAATGGGAACCCGAAGAAGAAGTCACGAAACCCGCAGCGATTCCATTCGTCTGGGAACAAATCCCCGGTCAAGCAAAATTTGGGGAAAGCCCTGTTTCGCAGCAGCGCAAAAACACCCGAAATTTGGATAGATTTCATTCAGGATCAATTCAGATTGATGAACAATCATTAGAAGATGTGAATGTTGATCCAATTGAAACACTTTCTATGTCGTTTTCGTGCAAATTCAGTGAAGAGAACAGCGAAACAGAGTCTTCGCGGTCGTTCTGTTCTGATTTCCAGACTCGTGATTATCTAATGAATCGGTTTTTGCCCGCGGCGAAGTCGATGATTGTTGAGACCCCGGAATATGTAGCCAAGAAGCAAGAGCCTCCGGTTCTCGAGCCCCCGAAGTATGTCAAGAAGGTTTACAGTGGAGAACTGAGGCCGTTGTTGCTCGAAAAGTACCCGGTTGGTTCGTATGATCGTGATAATGATAATGATAAAGAGAGTGTTGTGGTCGATGACGAGGTTAAGAAGAAAAAGAGCAAAAAGGGTTTCGGGTTTTTCCTCCCTCGGATATGCACGAAACGGACCTCGTGTCTCACGAATCCGATGCCTGGACCGAAAACAAAGGTTCATCAGAGCCAGTCCCCGATCGTTGACTCACCGGGGCGCATTCCACGGCTCTCTAGGAGAACTTCATACAGTGGACCATTGACTCCAAGTCTTGAGAAGGTAAATTTTGTGCTTTTTAATAAGTTCGTGTGACAAGAATCACCGCAACGATTAAAAAACGTGCAACGGGCCAATCTCGGGCTCAAGTAAGCTCGAATTGGCCTTGTTTCAAGCTTTTATGTCTAAAGTTTTGAGAATGTCTAACAAGTCATTTTACAAGCTCGAGCTCTCACAAACCACTGCTCATATATAACTATTTAATAGAATATATATTATTTTGTTATATTTATCATAATTTTATACAAAACTATTTTATTATATTAATATAAACAATAGACTTGTTTAAGTTACAGGCATGATAAAACTCCCTATATGATCTAAACATAAGTATTGCATACAAAGTAGTAAAACTGCTGGTTGTTTAAATTTATGTCTTGCAGCAAGCTATGGATGCTGTAATTAAGAAAAGAGCCGAGTCGCGACCGAAAGAAGCACATGAAACTCGGCACAGAAGTCCGTTTTCTCGCTCGGGTAACTCGTTACCATCATCCCCACACCGAGGGTTGTCCCGTAGTGGTCGCATATCCCCATACCGCAACGAATCCCCTCGATCTCCGTTCCATGATGGGGCCCGGTTTCTTGGAGTTCCAAAGGATACTCAGAATCAGATTGTCAAGCCTAAAACTTGCCCATCCCTTAATGTGAAAAGTCATTTTTCGCCTCGTTTGATACACGATAGTCCTCCGGTAGCACCCGAGAAGACACTGTATATAGATTGGATTGAAAAACAATCGATCCCGACACCCAATGAGGCCAAGATTGAGCCTAACGGTGATCTGGATGGCTTGGTTCGTGTGCCTCCGCTGCCTAAATCACCCACAGAATCATGGCTTTGGCGTAAGATGACTCTAAGGAACCCATTTCCAAAGAAGATGCAACAGGCTCCTGTTGTAAAGAGTCCTACAAATGGACTAAAATGGGAATCCATTGTGAAGACTTCTAATGTGCATCATGATCATGCACGCTATTCAGAGGTAAATTTAAGTGTGTCGGGTAACGAGTCAAAACAAGTTCTGGTTAAAACCGTAGCTTTTTTCATTCGGGTTGAAACAGCTCGACTTATAGTTTTTTCAAGAAATTTGCCAAATATGAATTATAATACACTATTTTCAATAACATCTAAAATTTTAAAATGATTAACAATGTTATGAGGATGGGAAATACACTTTTGTCACCTTTGACCAACTTAATTTTTTTTTAACTTTACTTGTTTAACCTGTTAGAGATAAAAACTTAACCCACATGTAAATGGGTTTCGCTTATGAATCTTTTTTGGCTTACTAATTTCAGGAACTGCTTACTGTTTCCAAGTACACAGAGATCTCGTTTTGAGGAAAAACGGATAAGGAACGTTAACTAGTAAAGAATGTGAGGCTGTTTTCTTTTTCTGATGGCCCCTTGGTGAGTCAAGTTTCTACATTCACATACTTTTTTTTTCTAGTTTTAGAGGCAATTTTTCATGAATGGGTTTGGTTTGATTGGATGATGGTTTTTGCATCCAGAATTGTGATGTTGTTAACAGTTGATTTTGCCTATGTATGATGAACGTATTGTTCATCTTTGAATTGATATATGTAATTGAAATCAAAGAGATATTGCTTGTTTTTTGAAGGCACATGTTCAATTATTTGTTTTTTGGGGTTATTGGAATCTTGGTTCTTACATTGATCGAAAAACTATTTATGGGGAAAAAACACAATTACTTAAAATGTAAGTGATCAACTTTTGCCAATTGGATATACATATTTATCTATAAAATATTTCTTTATACATACAATCCGAATTCAGAATCAGATCGGTGCGAAAAAAAATACAAATTTGACACCAAATATGTTTTAGCGCGTACGAAAAGTTGAAAATCTTAAAAAGAACCCATAAGTGTACAAAGCTTGGTTTTGGGCTGTTGTGGACCTTTCACTTTAAAGTGAGTTTTGGTCAATCTTATTCTCTAATTTTCTGCACCACTTCATAAAGAATAGGTTAACCTCTTTTTTCCTCTAAGGGTCGGATTATATAGTGATTAAATATAATAGATGTCTTATTGTCAAACTTAATTTGATAAAAGTAACCTTTTTTAAAGTTTTAGTAGTCTTAATGTCAAACCAAGTTTATGATTTGTCTTTTACATGGGGGAACTGGGAAATGGGTCTCTCTGCTAAAGAGATGAGTGAGGAAGGTTGCCTTGCATTATTGAAATTTGTAAGATTTGATTTTAATGATTTAGACGTTAGTATTTTATCCATGAAAAAACTTCAAATTAAAAGACTTGAAATGTTAATAAAAAAAGATGTGATTAGCTTTGACAAATTATTTATTTTTGTTTCGATGGTTTGTACGTTTGAAACATATATGAAAAAAAAATGTCGCAACTGTACATTTGGAATTTTAATACATGATATAAAAGTTATAATAGAAACAATAGAAAAAAAACAAAAACTCAAGATTGAGGCACTTGTCATAGCTTACTTTGTTTAGTAAATGAAAAAGGAAAATGTCCCAAAATAATAATCGGAAGTTTCAAAAAATTTCTAATTTAACTATTTATGCATATTTTTTTTAAATTGAACTACTAAACCATCAAATTGAGTTATAATTGAATTTTCTTATGTCAAGTAAGTGATGAAAGAAGAAATATGGGGGTCGGAATTTTTAATATGAATTTATATTAAAAAAACAAAAACAAAACATGTTAAATATATTAAAAATTAAAAAAGGTATCTAAAATTCTTGTTACCATTACACATTAGCATCAAGGAAGAAAAACATAATTTTCTAATTAAAACAAAAAGAAAAACATGCTAAAGACATATTAGTACTTTTAATTTAAATAAAATATAAAAACCAGATGACCTAATTAGAACACATTTCAAACTTGTGTTACCTAATTGAATACTTTTGAAAATCGATTCCTATTTTATAATGTTACTCCTAAAAGAAAATTGAAAAAAAATATATAAAACTAAAAGGCCATATGGTCACTTTGTAACATTCGAAGGGACAATTTTCATAAAGTCGACATTATCTTGCTAATCTAATAATATGGTAACTATAAGTAACATGTGACAACATCATATTACTCTTAACCAAAATTTTTTTGCTTCTGATTTTTTATTAAATAATTATATTAATTACTAATATTATTATTTAAAAGTGATATTTTTTTCTATCAAAATATTAAATTTATAATTTTACCTGATACGTAATTTTAATTATATCTTATCTTATATATAATTTTATGATAATAATATTTTATTTTATTTAATAATTTATATATTAAATTCGGGTAATACACTATTTTATTAAAAGCTAGTGATATAAACATCTATATAAATAATATATAAGTAACCCCAAATTAGTAACTTATATGCCCCCAAATTATTCTCACTTCGGCCTACATCGAAGAAATATGTTCTTTGTTTGTGGGCTCCTATAGAGCACCGATGAAAACCTGTAAATAAATGTGATTACTAATTCACTATATTGATCAGCGATAGTCACCAAGGTGAGTTAGTAACACCCCAATTTAAATTATGTCTTTCGTGTGTTGATTTTTCTTAATATTCAAAGTTGAATGTTTATTTTTTGAAATCTGTATTTCCTTTAAGAAATGACTTTTGAAGAAACAAACATTTTAAAGGGTTGTAATAAAATTTAAAGACAATTTATTCACCCCTCTATGTTCTCATATTAGTGACTAATTGATTCCAACTATTCATAAAAATCAGATGTGGCATTTCTAAGCCTATGGACAACATGATTACTTTTATCTAGAGGTTTCTTAGATTTAAGCATAATTCTGTTAACTCGTCAATTTCTTGATTATGCAACATACTTAAAATATAAATTTTGTGTATTAAAAATTTTGTGTAATACACGGATTAAATAAATTATATTATTACATGGTTTATAATATTAAAAAGTTTTTTTTAAATATTGTGTATTATACGGATTGAATAAACCCATGTATTACAAATTTGAAAATTTGAAGTTAACATATTTGAAATTTTAATTATGAATAATTATTAATTAATAAATAGTTATTAATTAATAAATAGTTATTATAGCATTCATGATTAAGAGGAGAGAAAAGCGAAAAAATCAATTGGTAAATGGCTTAAAATAATGACAAGTGTTCGGATTTATTTTTATTTATTAGTATAGAAATATCACGTTTCCATTAATTTCACTACTAGGAATATTCAAAGCCCAAACAAACTGAAGATTAAAAGATTGTATGTTGACCAACAATAAGATAAATAACTGAACCTATTGATATAAAAAATACCAGAAACAATTCTTTTAAGTATCGTTGATTCACAAGAAATATCGATAATAAAAAATTTTACACACTAAAACACACTTGTGATAAAGAGAAAAAATGATTTTTATAACCTTCAAAACCTCCTAATCTCCCAAGGTTTATGGTAATATAAAATGCAAGACGAAATTCAAATGAGTCTCAAAATATAACGGGCAAAAACTAGGACATAAAAAAAATCTAACAAAAGCTAAAAACAACATAAAAAGTTAAAGTATTCATAGAATAAGGGGTTTTGGGCCGGAAAGACAACCCAAACCGCCTACGACGCTTGTAGAAATGTTCTCCTCGATCCATCAATCATTTTGACTGGTCATACGCCTAAAAGAAAGCCTTCAAACTTAAGTTATATCCATTAGTGAAGTCCGCTATACAAACGATCCTAGGCCTATAAACAAAAAATAATTTGCTACTTCACACTTGGACTCGCACCACTTACCTATAAAATTTATCTATCTATAATAGTGGTACCCATTCATTATAATTTTGAAATGTAGTAGTTTTTTTGGTAAAGTTTTTATAATGACCTGTATATTATATTTAGTATTTTAATTTTCAAAATAATATTCGTTTTTTAATAATAACATTCTTTCATAATTCTTTGAAAAACATAATTTATGTGTATCTTTAAATATTTTTTTGTTGGTTTCTATAAAATTTTGTTGAAAACATAGTTGTATTCAAAATCAGAGAATTTCTTATTATAATTTTTGCATCGTATTTACGATAAGGTGTCACTTTTTTGACAAAGTACACTTTTGTGGTTTTATGGCACGGTGATGTTCACTTTTACGAGGAGTGTATGTCAAAGTTTTACGATGGCGTGACAACCATTGTAACATGTTTTCGTGTCTTTCTTGTTGCATTAGGGTTTTACGTTGGAATAACCATCGCTACGACATATTTTTGTATTAAGTTTTTAGATTTGAGATCGTGGTGGATTCCTTGCACAACGCGCGTTAGGAAACAAACCTAGTTAGTATCATTTTAAAAAGAACTAGGTTTATTTTCATGTTGCGTTGCGCGGCTTATCACTGTTGTTTATTAACGGCTCAGAATAGGTAATCTGTAGCGGCTGCAACTCAGAAATACTGCCACACCAAACAACAGATCCCCTTTTTGTGTCATCATAGCCTTGATGTAATATAAATAACATTATATTTAATAGTAGTGTCTCAATCTAACTATGGAAACTCACATGAGAAATGACAAACCACACTGTTTCCTATATGTCTTAGATGGGCATACACCCAACATCATCCACCTGACCGATTGTCTCCAATATATGAACAACAACCCAACATCATTGGCCTGCCATAAATAATCAGGCACAACATCAACCATAGAAGCAAACGAAAACCTCAACAATATAAAGCTACCTATAGTGACAACTTGAATTATGACTCAGTTGGCCTATACACACAACATCATCGACCACATCACGACTTAAAGTACTAGATAAGCAATCCAACAACGTCTCAAATGAGATATAGCTCAATACCATAGACAAATCAACAAACAAAAATAGCAGGATAGAAAGTCAGAAACCCACATGATCTCATATTAAAAATCATAATCTCAGTAACCAAACTAAAAAACCCTTGAATCTGAAACAAACACCAAATGTTTTAGCAATAACATCAACAAAAACATGCACGGACGAAGCAACTCATAATCACAAACATAAACCACAACCCTGAAAGTTAGGTGTCAATTGCCTTCAACCTTGAGTTATTGGGGTTCAACCAACTACCAAGGCAACAACTCCAAGGTAGCTCTCTGATGAATCTGGATTCATCATCATTGAACCACTTCCCAAAATGGCTCGGATGAGTTACACCTCATCATCACAACCCTCGATATTGACAGAGGGTAGGCTTTTACATTGATAAAGAACTACAATGTCGAAACCAAGATGAACCATGGTCCAATATCAAACATATAAATAGTTGCATTTGACTTCACATCTCGGCTCGGATCATTAGTGATCCATCGTCATAGAGATGGGACAAGGTTGCGCAACCAGGACGTCGGCGAATATCCAAACTAACGGGTTACGACAACCAAACCTCTACACGACTCTCTCTAGATCTGATGAGTGCGTAAACGGAGGCCACCTATGGCATACAACCACCACACATTAACCTATATGTTATTTTGTGTAAATAAAGGTAAATATTAGAGCCTTTTATGTAGAAGATGAAATATGGTGGTGGCACAATCACCAAGAAAGAAAACAAATTCTAGATACCAACTTTAAATAAAAGAAAACAGGAAAAAAGTAATGAACCGTTGGTCTAATCACACATATAGACACATGGGAGGGGTCCAGTCAGACCAACGCACCACTATTTCCTTATAGTCGTATAGCACACATGAAAATGCATTGGTGGAGAAGGTTGAAGACTAACACGTGTAACCAAAATGCCACATAGAAGATTGCCTGCAATGACAACATCATTCATTGTGTTCTCTTATTAACATATAGGTTAATTACATAAAAAGAATTATGTAATGATGATCACTCCTCACAACCTTGATTACTAAGATGTTTCTTAGTAAAAATAAAAGTTTAGTGGATCTTAAGAAGTGGATGTAAGCTCAATTGGTTTAAAATTATTCGAAGCTCTATAAATCTTATGTTTCGCATGATAGATTCCTATTTATCATCAAATTTTTTTACTTATTGTTTTAGAACTAGAAGTATTAGACTATATTATTATTATAGAGTTATTAGTATGATCATATGAGACCGGTTAGGTTTTTAGGGTTTTATTGTGAACGCTATATAATATAACCAAACCTATCAATAGTATAACCTAACCTATTCAAGAACCATTTCACTCTCAATCATACCAAGTTCTGATGATAACTCATCAAGTATTTGTGATCACCCATCCAGAATCTCCAACCGCTAAATCACAACCTTTACTATCTTTTAGCAGATGAAATCAACAACCCTCATCATATTTTTCACAAAACTACACTTCTATGGACTTCTTTAAAAGTGGATACACTAAAGGGTCTATAGGCAAAACTCATAAATAAAGTTGAATTTTGAATATCATTTGGGTGCAAGTATATGTGGATGAAATTATATTTGGTTATACAAATGAGAGATTGTGTTAAGACTTTGAAGTCTCATGAATTCAAAGTTTGAAACAAGTTCTGTAGGAGAACTAGCTTTTTCTTAGGACTACAAGTGAAACAAACACCTGATGATATCTTCATAAATCAATCTAAATATATTCAAGACATCTGAGATTTCAAGCTACTAATGCTAAAGATGCTAAAACCCTAATGTCTAGAACATGTTCACTAACTCCAGTTCTTGAAGGGGAAGTAGCAGATCAATAACACTATAGAACCATCACTAACTCTCTCATGTATCTCACAGCCAGCAGACAAGATATTATGTTCGCCACCTGTTTTGCTCAAGATTCCAAGCTACTCTAAAAATGTTACACATGATAGATGCCAAGAGAATTTTGAAGTATCTTAAAGGGAACCTAAGTTGAGATTATCATCCCCTAAATGTACTGACTTCAATCTCTATGGATATACAAATAATGACTATGGAGGATGCAACATTAACAAGAAATCCACCTCATGAGAATGTCAATTTATAGGGGGAAGATTGGTTTCATGGCAATGAAATAAGTAAACCTGTGTGTCTACATCAAACTCAACTTAGCGATTATGGAATAACCTACATGAACACTTCCATTCACATTGATAACAACAGTGTTATCTCAATCACCAACAAGAGTGTTCAACACTCAAATACAAACACATTGATATCAAGTATGATTTCATTCATGATTGTGAAGCAAAGAAAATTATTAAATTGGTTAAAGTTCATACAAATGAACAATATGCATATATTTTCGCAAAAGCATTTGATAAAAAAGGTTTAAAAATCATATATCTGGTATTAAAATGAGAAGCTTTGAATAATTTATAATCTTCAATATATTATAAAAAAATAAATCTAATAAAGAAGTATGAAAAAGTTATTTTCTTGATAACAAAACTATGCATCTGACGAATTTTATGATTTGACAGATAAAAGTACTTCGGCACTTGTCTTACAAAAGATTCGGTAAGACCCATTTTTATCTTCCCATAAGTAGTGGTTTTGTGTTTCTCCTTGAAAAGATTATTCGATAATCACAAAATCATCTGATTTACATTTAAAATGGTAAAAATTTAAAAATAATACTATTATATATTACCCTCGAATTGTAAGTCGACTCTTGATCCCACCATTGTTATCATTTACTTTCTACTGTTACTAAAAACCTTCATCTTTCCAAAATCTAAACTCAAAATATTTCCAAATGGCCGTTCAAAACCTAGAATTCCGACTAAATCACAACGTTATTGTTTTACTTGAACCCATTGGTAATTTTGTATACGACCTTGTGTTTAACTTCCTTCGCAATAGCAACTATGCTTTTTGTCATTTCTGTTAACCAAATGATTTATTTATCAAATATTCAACAATTCCAGAACACATGTTCTATTCAAAACCAAAGTCCTAACAACTGTTATGCAAGGACTTAAGATAACCATTTCTTGCACTAAGATTTGTCAACATCTCAGGCTACATGACGCAAATGGAAAATCTTTCTCGTCCAAAGAACTAGTGAGCATCACATCCAAAGAGATGAGACATGAAGGACCTCTTCTGACGATCACCCTCTACAAATTAATGGTATATCATAACTGGAGAATAATTCTTCATATCTTTTTACATTGCTTGTCAAACAAGTCTGGTTGATGGGATCAAGTTCTATTGGATTTAGTAGGAGCTATCCATGTATTTGTAAAATAATAGAGTTATAATTTTTTAAACTTTATCTTTCAAATTCTTTGTAAAAATGTAACTCCTTATAGATTCAAGTTTTCAATGTGTCCAAGATTTATTCAACTGATCTTAAATGAGGAGTTGGGTAATAATCTAAAACTTAAGGATGTATACATGCCTTAGGAACTTTAAACAAAGCCATTTTTATAAACTTCCAAGCTACTCTAAAATAATTTTCAGGCAAAGTAACCCATCTATTTTCAATTTGCTCCTATGCTAGAGGTTGCTTAGCCTTAGGGTGGTAGCATAGCTACACCCTCCGCTACTCATCCCACACACTCCACATTAAAGCAAAAAATGATTTAAAAGAAGCGAATCCTTACATCATCTACTGAGAAGATGTTGGCTCCTATATCTCCTCTACCAAAGAAAGCAAGTTTGGAAACTCGGGTCACATCTAAACTAAAGGTGCCAACCCCACCAAAACAAAGTCCAAGAAAAAAAGTTAATCTTCCTTCTTCTAAACAGACCCACATAAAGCCCACTAGCTCTCAATTAGAGTCCAAACACTCTATTATGACAACACTCTCAGATCTGACCAAGATGAACACTCAGAAAGTGATGGTACAAATATCATTAACTAGGGATATGATTTGAAATATGAGAGGTGCGTCATTGAAAGAAATAATAGGTTCAAGTCCTTATTTTTTTACTGAATATTAAAGTAATCAATGACATCTATTCCTAAGATAAAGATTGGGAATAGATTTACGACATAACCAAGTGGAGACAAAGAAGAGTATGTTTTACACGTAACTCCATTAAGTATTGTAGAGACTAATGAAGAGGCTGATGCAACCAAACATCCAAAGCTTATCCTGTATGCGTGCTGCACAAGTACTAAAGAAGAATGCTTCGGAAGTTTCACACATGCAACAGAAATACTCTAAGTGTGAAATCTTCCAAAGCCAAGACCAATATCTTCCGAAGCCAAAGATTAAGTCTTCCGAAGCCTTAGAGACAAAGTCTTCCGAAGCTTCAACTTATGAAGACAGATTTCTTCCGAAGATTTTTAAGATATGCTTTATCTGATGTACTTTTCCATAAAGCTGGACACCTTTCCGCTGTATCTCTGCAAGTCACCAACTTACATGAGTTGG
>BJCM01171279.1:0-13851 GCA_018326385.1 Flaveria bidentis | reverse complement strand
TTATCAATTGGATTTGAAATGTGCCTTTCTACATGGTGAAATTCGTGAAATGGTGTACGCCAGTCAACCCGAAGGATTTGAGGATCCCTATCATCGGGATAGAGTTTACAAATTGGACAAGGCTCTTTACAGACTTCATCAAGCTCCATGAGCCTAGTATGAGTAACTATCTACTCATCTGCTAAAACATGGTTTTCGCAAAGGAGTTATTGACTTCACGTTGTTCAACAAAGTGAAAGATGATGATTTACTATTGGTACAGATATATGTGGATGACATCATTTTCGGCTCCAAAAATGAAGCTTTGTGTAAGGAATTCGAATTTGTGATGAAAGCTGAGTTTGAGATGAGTTTTATGGGAGAGATGAAGTTCTTTCTTGGGATACAGGTGGATCAGACTCCAAAAGGAATCTTCCTGCATCAGTCCAAATATGTAGGAGATATCCTCAGTTGATTCGACATGAAGAACACAACGGCTGCTGGAACACCACTTGCCACGAACCACGATGTGGCACACAACGAAAATGGTGATCTGGTAGATGCCACTATGTACCGGGGAATGATCGGATCTCTAATGTACCTCACAGCCTCTCGTCTTGATATTATGTGTGCCACCTATCTTTGTTCCAGATAGCAGGCTAAACCGAAAGTAAATCATCTAATTGGGGTTAAAAGGATCTTTTGTTATCTGAGGGGTACTCCACCACTCAGGTTGTGGTATCCTCATGATGATGACTTTGAGCTTACAGCGTATAATGACTCGGATTATGGTGGTTGCAAGATGAATTACAAGTCAACATCAGCGGGATGTCAGTTCTTTGAAATATGGTTAGTCACCTGGCAGTGTAAGAAGCAGGCATATGTTGCTCTGTCAACATGTGAAGCTGAATATGTTGATGTTGCAAGCTGCTGCTCCCAGATCATTTGGATTCAACAGCAAATGTGAGACTATGGTTTGCAATTTTCTAACACCCATATCTTTGTTGATAATTCTGCTGCAATTGTTGTCACTAATCTGGTCCAACATCCAAAAACTAAACACATCAGTATTAAATATTACTTTATACGTGACTCTTTTGAAAAGAAATTAATCAATGTTGTTAAAATTAATACGGATTTTCAACGCGTCGAGCTCTACACAAAAGCTTTTGACAAACCTTGGTTTTTATGTCTTTTGGAGGTAAATGGTATGAAAAAGAAAAGTGTTGTGATTCCAGAAGAGTCGAGTTCTTAGTTCACCATATATTTCTTATTTTCTAATCTTATTTTCCTGTCTTTCAAAATCCAAAGACAAAAAAACATTTTCAGTTTTAGAATTTTTGGGGGAGAATAGTTTATTTTTAGTATTCAAATTAGTTTCAGTATTTAATGAGTTAAAACAAAAGAGGCCGGACAGATAAGCTGAAAGCAAAGAAATCAAATATGTGATATTGATTAAAAAATTATGGAAAATGATAGTACACAGGAAACTAATTGTTTGGGACATCAAAAGGATTGATATGATCAAAATGCTTGATTCAAATTACAAGTCTGAGAAGTCTAAGCAGAATTATGGAAAAATGATAGTACACTGGTATGCTACTTAGGTAACACAAAGAAAGTAGACCTAGTGGTTGCTACTTCATTATATGATGTGTCGGTAAATTCAACACAATAGACGAGTAGACTTCATTGGTGAATCAAATTCAAACTAATATGTTCAACTTGCAGTGGGTTCTCATCTTATCCCTAGTTAACACAATCAACGCATTTCCAATAAGGGGTGACGAGCAAAATTAAACGCCACATATGTGTGCGGATGACCATAAATATGACCAAAGCACATGAAAAAATTGGTTAAGCACAATCAAGCTAATGACTAATATTGTTGGTGCGTTATGTGCAAAAGAAAAAAATTATGCTCTAACAAGAAGATAGGTTGTGTGCCTCTTTGTTGTGCGATGACACTGACCTGAGGATAAGCATAACCTAAATGTTCTAGAATTCTTTGTTGTTTGCGCCTCTCTGCTGTGCGATGGCATTGACCTGAGGCTTGGCATCTCTTAGAAAGCTCTTAGAATAGTTTCCTCTTGTTAAATACTCGTAGACTGCTCAAAAATCTCCTGAGGAATATTTATTACCATATAAGTGTGGGATCCACAAATGCTTGATGAAATAATATAACCTATATATCACCAATATGAGTCAAAAAAATCTGTGTATGGATTTATGTGGACAAATATACTGACCATCATCGTGGTTGCAACTCTCGACTGTCAAAATCATTGTGTGCATCTTATAGCTCTAGTATGATTTCCTAAAAGTGCTATTGACTCTTAGACAAATGATAATCTAGTATCAAAGTACTTATAAAAGGGTCCCGAATGATTATGATATACATGTATGATTCCATATGAATCCATCTAGAAATGATAAAATTAATTAACAGTGTTTTGTTCAGGTGGAAAATCAGTAAGATGATGTATGAAAGTTTTCAATCCACCTCAAACCAAAAACACAAAAATATGTCTTCTTTTTTTGTTAAAGTTGTTTTTTTTTTGTTTTTTTTCTGATTTGCGTAATTGTCGGAATATGTAACTAGATGAACACTGTGAATCACAAGTTATAAGGATCACGTCTGAGGTGATCAAATGGTTTTCAATTAAAAAGGTCATGTCTGAGATGATCATTGTTCAAAATGTTATATATCAAAGGTTAAATCTTAAGTGTTTGAAAGTGTATGATGTCAAACTCATAAGTATGAGCCAATCATATGATTGAATCGTAACTATGAGCCTATCGTGCGTATGAACCATAAGTCTAAACCAATCACACGATTGGACCATGAGTATGGGACAATCATGCGATTAGATTATAAGAATGAACCAATCGTATGATTGGAAGAAGGAGTCTGAGCCAGTCGCATGACTGAACCTAGTCACACGATTGAAGCATGTGTATGGGTCTAGTCGCACGAATGAAACTTAAATAGTATAAATAAGGGGTTTAGTTGGTTGTATTCTTTACCACCCTTCAAAATTCTCAAAAACCACCCATACACAGACAATATGCAAAAAATTCCGATTATTGTGATTACCCTATGATTGTGATACTAATTGTTTTCCTACTCATCTATAGGTAATTTGCAACTGAAATCAGTTCTAATGATTGGTTTAATCGAACCCTAAATGACCGCAAATGTTAAGATCAATAACTGGGACTAAACTCTTAAAATAGATCACTTAAATGGACACTAGTGTTGATTTAAATAAAACTAAGTGTTATTTCGAGCCTCTGCGGTCCAAATGAATCTAAACATGAAGTGTAATGTCACGTTTTGACAAAGATTCAAATCTATGGTGTTCAATAGTGAAAGATGTGAATGGACATGCGGATGAACTTCAGTTGCCCGATTAAGTTAGGTGCATGATTCAATCACAAAGGTGAATCATGCGTGTGGGTCCAGTCGCACGACTGACTCAACCGCATGGCATAGCAAACGACTAAGCTCAGTCACAGACTCAATCGTATGACTGAACTCAATCGTACGATTGAACTCAGTGGTAAGTTTCAATCGCACGATTGAACCAATTGATCAAAATCAGCCAAAATTCAATTTTTATCTCTTACAAACAATCTAATGTATATGTTTCTTGTGTTGCAGCAATATGGCTGATAGATGGACTATGAGCACCAATCATAACATCTGTGCTCATCTTGATACTACATCCCAAAACGCTTTTGTGTGCACCGAGATTATTTCCTTTTTACACTGATCGAGGATCTTTAAGGCCATCTCTGTCCCATGCACAACTTACAAATCCATATAGCAGGCTTTCTAGGAAAGCATCGTGGTTGACAGGTCCGTTGAGCACCACCATATTCGAAGCTCCATCTTCGGACAAGAGATTGAGATTACTGAAGATGATCAGAAGCGAGTCTTAGATCTGGGTGAAGACGGAGCCTACCAAACAAAGCTGCATCCCCGAACGGTTAGGGGATGCTTTTGCAGATCAGGTACGTCGGTGACATCAATGCTAGCATGTTAAACAAGAGAAACATGTGCCCGCAATTCAAGTATTTGCCACACGTGATCCTAAAGTGTATAGCGTCCAGGCGTGGAGGATTTGACGAGATGTCTGACCAAAACCAGAATGCATACGTTGCATTGGTACTGAACCACCCGTTCAGTTACTCTCACATGATGTTCTCCAACCTTATCGAGAACATTAAGGCCAAAGGCAAGGAAGGCTTCTGCCTATATCCACATTTCTTGCAGATGATTATAGATGAGAAGCTTCCTATGCTGCCTAAGGAAAAAGATGATGCAGTGATGCTTATGGTGATGGATGATACCACCTTGGGTAGAATGAAGCTATACCGGAGGAAGCAGGTGAAGCCCCTGGTCAGGAGACTTTTTGGGCATCTAGCCAATGAGGGCTATGTGACGCCTTCTCGTAAGAAATGGTATCACAATGATAGTGATTCTGATGTTGAGCCCATTGTGGTTCCCACTGATGAAGAGGACGATGATGATGATGACCTGGATGGCGGTCAAGGTGGTGGAGATGCTGGTCCCAGTCAATCAAGGGGCACCAACACGTCAACTATATCTCCACCATCTCCCCATGGTACTTCTAATGCACCTAGTGGATCTGAGCAGGCTGCTTTCCACCAGGACTTCCTGTTAGATGAAGACAAAATGTCTAAGGATGAGCCTCTCATAAGGCAAGTCGGTAACTGGGTTGTGGCTATCAAGAAAGGAAAAGAGGCGGTTGGTGGACACTAAGCTTGGTCTAAGGGTGATGATACTAATTTCACTGATCCAACATACACACCTAACCAGTCGATCAACTCAGGGGGAGCCCCTATCACCATGGCTTCAAGGAAGAAGAGGATGGCCCAATCCTTTGGCAAAAAGAGTAAGAGACAAATTATCACCCTGATCACTTCTTCCACCACCACAACCACCACCACTACCATAGCCACTACCACCACCACACCCACTACCACCTTTACGACCACTGATACTCCCACCTCCACTCATACACTTACATCCACCACACCCATAGTACTCAACATAAGTCCACCATAACCCAATTTCATTCCTGCTCCTATCTTCACCACATCCACCACTACAACCAAAACTCACCATGCCGGAACATCCACTCAATCGCCAATTACACCGGGCACTACTCTACCCACTGTCGGGTTAGAGGAATAGATGGTGAGCCTAAACCGTCTGGTCCTAAAGCTTCTAGCGACAAATGATCTGAGAGCTAATCAGATGAACCAGCTAATGGCGGTCAATGCCGCCCAAGCCAAGCAGATAGCTCAGCTCACTGAGAAGAATGTTGTTTACGAGAGAGCGTTAGGTCGAGCTCACCATGCACTGAAGAGTCAAAATTATCTGGTAATTGATTCTATATAAATGATTGAAGGATTGAAGAAGAAAAACAAAAGGATTATGCTAAAGTTGAAGGGGATATAGGGTGAGCCCCTTAAGATCAAAGGTAATGGTGATGATGAAGGAGATGATGATGATGAGACTTCTGATGATGAATCAGAAGAAGATGATGATGATTAGGAAGTTGGAGGTAGTGGTAAAGATAAAAGAGATGATGATGATGATGATGAGGATGATCAAGAAGGTGATGCATCTGGATCAACCTCAAGTCAAGCTGCACGGGAGAGGTGCTCAAACAAAGCCTCCTCGTCTGCAGTTCCAGCTAAAGAAACTCAGGAATAGGGAAAGAGTGATGCTCAACAACTTGAGGACTATGATTTGGTACCCCTTCAGCAAGTCAAGACTCAGCTCACTATGATTTTTCATTTACAAGGGATTGTAAGGAGGTATGTGAGCTATACCCCTAAAGAAGGAGAGATCATCCATGATCTGACATATTATATTTAGATTATATCTAAATGAAATTGTCAAAGATGCTCCAGAAGTTGATGTCTTAAGTAATGAGAAGCTACAGGATGTGGATGAAATAAAGATTGAAGATGTCACAGCTGACCACTATCGTGAGTACACTGACCCTAAGGGCAACCTTATCCCCAACTTGGGTGAAACTTTTGACAATGATACTTTTGATAAGCTGGAGGAGATGGAAAACTAAAAAGAGAAAGATGAAAGTAATGACCAAACTTCAGATGAAAATGTTGACTTAAAGAAAGCTGAATGGGCAGCTTGTTTTGCTGAAATGAAAGCCCAATGAACACCTCCAAAGCTGAATGCCTACACCAAACTTTATAGAGTCAAGAGACATCAGAAATTGTCAGGCAAGGTTATCGCGTGCGCATATTTTGATGATCTGGATGTCTATGCTGTGTAAAGGGAGA
This sequence comes from Flaveria bidentis, assembly GCA_018326385.1. Lineage (NCBI taxonomy): Eukaryota > Viridiplantae > Streptophyta > Magnoliopsida > Asterales > Asteraceae > Flaveria > Flaveria bidentis. The sequence goes on along the minus strand of BJCM01171279.1, from coordinate 7,527 downwards.
AAGGGATTGAATATTTCAGATATCCACATGATTTGAAGACTATTCCTGGTTTTGAGCTCAAACTGTAAAGACCCGTCCCCGGGATGCTTACAACTGGCCAATCATCGCACATAAAACATATATTTACATTAACTGAAATAAAATATTGCAGCGGAAAGATTAAAACCAACATTTTCATTTCATTATAAATGCTTTTGAAAATTAATACAACATTTGTTACAAAATATCGTTTGTTCGCATTACAATGCAAAAACATTATACAAGGGAATGCCAACCTTAAAAGGCCAAGTAGCTGACACGTGCCATCCTCAGCAACCTTACCTGCCAACTGGAAACATATAAAAGTCAGCGTTGCTGAGTGAGTTCTAGTTTTAAAATAAAACATACTTTACTTTCATTTAAAACCCTTCTTTACTTTCGTACATGATCACACACCATACGTACACATAGATAATATCATTATTATCTTTATTACTCATTCGTTAACTTTACTCATTCATCGTATGCCATTATCATTCACTTTCAATCAGTTTCATACATAACTTTTTCACTTTCATTCATATGTTCATTATTTTTGATGACATGTACAATACCCCGAACATGGTGCACAAAGCTGGTTACTGGGCGTGAGACATTTCATAGACCTCGAACATTGTGCCCGAAGTTGACTCCAGTACCTAGGGCAAGTATATTTTCCACTTATCTTTTCTCTTTCATTCCGGACCAATGCCATATGCTATACCCCGAACATTGTGCATGAAGCTAGTTATTGGGCCTGAGGTCTTTCGTAGACCTCGAACATTGTGCTCGAAGCTGACTCCAGTACCTAGGGCAAGCGCCAAGGATCCCATACATATGGTCAATCACAAGGATTAGACCCTAGTGTGCATCCTTCTGGGGTAGCTAACCCGCACACAGTTGAGCTAACACCCTTCATCGGGTGTGAACCTCCATACATTGCTTGCAAGCCTTTCTTACTTTCATTCATTCATTAATGCATGCATTCTTTCATTTCATTCCCCTTTTCATTATCTTCCACATTAAGTTACATAATATTTTTCATTTCATTCATTAACATTCAAGGTAAAGCCACGGGAATATAATCATTCATAATAAGGAAAACCAACATAAACATACAAACATCGCTATACAAGGCACCATCATACATATATAACATACATCATACATACCATCATGCATAAGCATCAATCATACATCATCAGATCATACATACATCGCCCATCACAACATCTATGACTTTAAAAGTCAACTTACATAGCCTTGGGGAACCATCCAAGTCAAAGCCTACATTACACTTTTTCCCCAAAAGTCAGAAAAATAATCTAGGTCTTTAGGCGCATGGACACTATTGGGGCGCATGGGCAACACTAAATCATTTCTAGGCAACTCTAGGCGCATGGGCACTATGCAAGCGCATGAGTGCCTGGGCGTATGAACTATTTGGGCGTATGAACACTTTGTCAATTTCAGCCTAATTCTAGGCACATGAGTACTATTTGGGCGCATGAGGTTTGGGCGCATGGGAACACTTAGGCAGTTATTTCTATTGGGCGCATGGGCAGAATAAAACACACTTAAACAATATAATTCGATTCCCAATCATCACCTATCATGTTCTATGCTTAAATCATACATTGTAAGCCTTAGAAACACAACCATAACATCATCAAACACATACATAGCCTAAAAAAACAAACCCCACCCATAACATACACACATACACACATACGGGTATAAAACCCAACTTTATAAAAACGTTCATACATGCATTTCCAGCCGCAAAGCAGTTCAAAACAAGTAAAAACGAGGTTTTAGAACTCACCTTAGCTGCCTTTGGTTATGAATTCTTCAAAACCCATTTGCAATTGAGTTCAACCGCCTAGAAACCCACCAAAGACATCCCCGAACACACACAATCACACATACGCATATAACCGAGGCTAAGGCCAGTTAAGAACATCATAAAAACACGAATTCTTACCTTGAATTCGAACTTCTGCTCTTGTTATTGAAAGACCCGAGAGTTTTTAGCTCTCCTTTCTCTCTCTACAAAAAAATTCGAATTATACATGTGAAGAGAGAGTGATGGGCCGCCATGCCACTTGTATCACAAACTTTTTAAAGATTTTGTCATTTTGACACATTTAATCCCTTGGTTTGGGTTAAATTGCCTTTCTTTCTTTTTCTTCACTTTATTCTTTCTTCATTTGACTTTTAAAATAACCGGGTGTTACAAGTCCACCCCCCTAATATAGGTTTCATCCCTGAAACCTATTATTCCTCAAACAATAATGGGTAATGATGTCTCATTTCCTCCTCTGTCTCCCACGTAGACTAGGATCCCTTCCTATGCTTACACTGTACACTCACAAGAGGGACCACTTTTATCCTTAAGATCTTCTATTTATGATCAATGATCAGCACTGGTTGCTCCATATAATTGAGACGTTCATCTACCTCGATATCCTCTAGTGGAACAATCAAATCCTCGTCTACTAAACACTTTCTTAGATGATATACATGGAATGTCGGGTGAATCCCACTTAACTCATCTGGTAACTCTAGTCTATAGGCCACCTCTCCTACTCGAGCAATTATTCGGAAAGGCCCTATGTACCTTGGGCTTAACTTGCCCCGCTTCCTGGACCGAATGATACTTTTCCAAGGTGAGACCTTCGACATGACTCTATCGCCCGCCTGGAACTCAATCGGTCTACGTCTCTTATCAGCATACGACTTTTGCCTATCTTTAGCTGCCTTAAAGGCTTTGATCCTTTCCAGCATACGAAGCTTCCTAACTCTTTATGGCCAATATCACCCCAACAAATGGGTGTTCTACATCTCCTACCGTATAGCATCTCATAAGGGGGCATACCAATGCTGGCATAATAGCTATTGTTATATGAGAACTCAGCTAACGGTAAGTGGTTATCCTAACTTCCTCCGAAATCAATAACGCATGCCCGAAGCATATCTTCCAGTGTCTGAATTGTCCTTTTTGACTGACCATCCAACTGAGGATGATAAGCTGTGCTAATATGTAACCTCGTCCCCATCGCATCATGGAATTTCTTCCAAAGTTTACATGTAAACCGGGTGTCACAATCACACACAATAGACACCGGCACACCATGACTTGTTACAATCTCTTTAATGAATAGATCCGCCAACCTCTCAGATGAATATGTCTCGCGGATCGGTAGCAAGTAAGCACTCTTCGTCAAACGATCAACTATCACCCATATAGCATCATACCCTCGCGCGGTACGTGGCAACTTCGTAATAAAGTCCATGGTGATATGCTCCTACTTCCATTCTGGTATATCCAATGGTTGATCTTCCCATATGGCTTCTAATGCTCTGTCTTCACTTGTAAACAAGTAAGGCATTTACTCACATACTCCGCCACATCACATTTCATACCCGGCCACTAATAGTCTTTCTTCATATCTTGATACATCTTCGTAGCACCGGGATGAATGGAGTACCGAGTTTTATAAGCCTCATCCATAATCTTCCCACGTAGATCCCCAAAACATGGAATCCATATCCGTCCAAATCGAGTTCTAACACCAAGTGTGTTTTCACCCAAATCCGTGACGAGGCCTCTCATTCTTTCAGAGTTAAGATGTTCTTCCTTCAATGCCTCATCTTGAAACTTCTTGACCTGCTTCATCACATCAGTGGTCATAATTAACTGTTACGCCTTCACCCGAATCGGCTTGGGTCTCTCCTTTCGACTAAGGGCATCCGCAACCACGTTGGCTTTGCCCGGATGGTAATGGATCTCGCAATCGTAGTCTTTTATGAGCTCCAACTATCGCCTCTGCCTGATGTTCAAATCTTTCTGCTCAAAGAAGTACTTCAAGCTCTTGTGGTCAGTGAATATGGTGCACTTTGTCCCGTATAAGTAGTGCCTCCATATCTTTAACGTGAAGACCACAACTTCTAGCTCCAAGTCATGAGTAGGATAATTAAAGGCATGAACTTTCAATTGTCGGGATACGTAGGCTATAACCTTTACTCTCTGCATCAATACACATCCCAACCCCAAGTAGGAAGCATCTAAATAAACCACCAAATCTTCGCTTCCATTGGGTAACGACAAGATAGGAGCTTGAGTCAACCTCGCCTTTAACTCCTCAAAAGCCTTCTCTTGAGCTTGACCCCATACAAACCTTACATCCTTTTGGGTCAACTTGGTTTGTTGAGAAGCATCTTAGAGAAGTCTTGAATGAATCTCCTATAATAGCCCGCCAAATCCAAGAAACTACGAATCTCAAATGGCGTCTTTGGTGATTTCCATTGCATCACCGCCTACACCTTTGTCGGGTCTACTATAATCCCTCAGGATTTACTACATGACCCAAGAACTGGACTTCGCGCAACCAAAACATGCACTTGGAGAACATGGCATACAACTTCTTCTTTCTCAACGTCTCTAGAACCTCCCGAACGTGACCGGCATGCTCTATCTCGCTCTTCGAATAAATCAGGATATCATCAATAAACACAATCACTGATTTATCCAACATCGGCTGACACACTCGATTCATCATATCCATAAAAGCAGCTGGCACATTAGTAAAACCAAAGGAAATAACGAGAAACTCGTAGTGTCCATAACGCGTGCGATAAGTTTTTTTAGGAAAATCCTGCTCTTTCACCTTCAACTGATAGTAGCCAGATAGAAGGTCTATCCTTGAGAACCAACTGGCACCCTAGAGCTGATCAAACAGGTCATCGATCCTTGGTAAGGGGTACCGATTCTTCACCGTTAGCTTATTCAACTCACGGTAGTCTATACACATTCTCATTCTATTGTCTTTCTTCTTCATGAATAAGACCAGAACACGCCAAGGAGAGATACTCGGTCTGATGAACCCCTTATGAAGCAGCTCTTGCAATTGCTCCATCAACTCTTTCATCTCAGTCGGAGCCAACAAACACGGTGCCTTAGCATTAGGTTGGGCACCTGGCATCAAGTCAATCAGGAACTTGATCTCGCGGTCAGGTGATACTCCTGGTAAGTCTTCGGGAAACACGTCCGGAAAGTCGCACATAACCGGTATGTCGGAAAATTATGGTGTTGGCGTATCCACATCCTCTACGTAGGCCAAGTAAGCACTACATCCATGCCTCATTCACTTTCCCGCCACCGCCATTGAAATCACTTTCAGAATCGCCATGACTCGATCACCGTATACTGTCACTGAACTCCCATCAGGTGCTGTCAATCGAATCATCTTCTTGCGACACACAATATTCGCCTCGTAGTCCGCCAACTAATCCATCCCAAGGACTACGTCAAACCCGCCTAAGGTCATCACAAATGTTATAACAGTGAACTTGTGATCTTCTAATTCCACGTCACAACCCTCTATCATATCCGAAATCCTAGTTGACTTACCTATGGCAGTTTCTACATCAAAGAGCGTATCTATATTCTTACTACTAATGGGAAATTTACCACAAAAAGCAGCAGAAATAAAACTCTTACCATCACCAGAATCAAATAACACAGAGGCTAAAGTTTGGTTTACTAGAAACATACCTGACACCACATCGGGGTCCGTCCTAGCCTGCTCCTGCGTTATCATGAATGCTTTGGCACTTGCCCTCTGTCCTCCTCCAGCCTTCTTCACTCCTGAACCTTCAGCCCTTGGCTTCTTACAGTCCCTTCTCATGTGGCCCTCCCCACCACAGTTAAAAAACCTCCCTGCCTTGCATTCCCTCGCCATATGACCTGGCTTCCCACACTTAAAGCACATGTTCAAACCCCATCTACACTCTCCGGTGTTTTCCTTCCCACACTTACCACACCTTCTCAGCCCCGCACCGGATGTGACCACACATCGGTCATCCACCCACACACCTTTGTTGCTTGGGGTGGCCCCGCCACGTCCAACCTGCTTCCCATTCCAATTCCGATCGCCACCACCTTTCTTGCCGACTTTAGCCACCACCACGGGCCTTTCATCATACAACCTTCCCGCCAAGTCAACCACCGACCTAAACGTGCTCGGTCGGGCGGCGATCATGTGCCTGCGGATGTCCGCTGGAAAGCCTTGAATATACCTCTTGATCTTTCCTAACAGAGATGTCACCTGATCGGGCACCAGCCGTCCTATCTCGTTGAACTTGGTGGTATATTGCTGATGTGTCATGGTTCCCGCCTCTAACTGCAAGAATTCCCTTTCTACCATGTCCTTTTACCTATGAGGACAAAACTCCTTAATCACCAATTTCTTCAGCTCAGACCATCTCATTCTTCCAATCGCCCGACTACCCTCATCTTGGACAATGTTGTCCCAACAACATAGAGCCGAGTCCACAATCGAGTGGGCAGCAAACTTCACCTTCTAGTCTTCCCGACACTCACTGATATCAAGAACGACTTCCATCTCTCTCACCCACTAGTGAGTAGCAGCTGCAACACCATTTCCATCAAAAGTTGGGGGCTTCCATCTTTGAAATGCCCCGTAGTTGCAGCCTCATGCTGCCTCTTGCACAGACTCTTCCTCCTCCTCCTCATCATCGGAGAGAACCATCTCAGTCTCTAGTCGCTCCCATCCTCTCGAGGACCCATTCCTCTCCATTCTTTCTCCTTCTCTTAAAGCCTTAATCACTTCAGTCACCACAGACGGTAAGATCATCTACATGAGCTGATGCTCTTCCTCCACAGTAGCCTCGTTAACTGAGGCCCTTAAGTGAGCACCCTCATCTCCACCCTCTGGATGAGGGGTTTCGGGTTCTTCCTTAACCACCTTATCAGCTCTAGGCCTTCCTCTTGTGACCCGTGGTTCAGTACCACATCCACCACGACCTCCACCACATGAAGCCCTCCATGATCTACCACCGGCCATCCTCTAAACACACTATAAGATTCAAACACCAACATGGTCATTCAAGCGAATAGCTCATTTTATGCCAAGTATTGTAAGTCCCTAATTACAGTGGCCAATTGTGATTAGCCACTTACTTTACTCTTCATACCCTAAGCATTATCTATCCTAAATACATCAGTATCTAAATCTACCAACAGCACATTAACCACATAACATGTGCATATAATGCCGGTTAACATTAAGAAATATACATGATGAAATGCAGCTACTCGGACTGGCATCCCTTCCCTTTCTGTCCCATTCTCAGTTTAAGTTTAGGTTTCTTTTGAAAATTTACCCGTTTCACTTAAACTTTAGCTCTGATACCAACTTGTAAGGCTCCATTCCCGGGACGCTTACAGCTGGCCAATCATCATGTTGATACACATGTCCCTAGTTCTAGTCTAGTGATCTTAAATGTAATAGACTTTCATCTTAGAACACATATGTAATGTTAAATCTATGAAATGAAAAACTCTTCTATGAATGTTTGTTGATTGTTTAATGTTATATGTATTGATATTATGTAATGATACACGCACATATGAACATTTTATATAGGCTTGCAGTTGTTAGACATGTTCTGAATCATTAAAGGTTCAAGAATGTGTTTAACTAA